>VYZV01042728.1:386235-397065 GCA_013401275.1 Pandion haliaetus
GTTAAGATCCAAAGAAGCAGTATTTCTAGGCATGCACAAAAACTAATGAAAATGTGATCTTGGTTTTAATAGTTCTCTTTTTGCAGGTTACCAGGTAAATAAAAGCCCCCAGCCTGCAGCAGCAGAGATTCCAGATGATCATGCCTCTGTTGCAAATTACTTGGATAAGTAAGTTAGATGAGCAGCTTCTAATCACCTTAAGCACTTAGTATATAACCTGCGAGCTAATAACTTTAATAACATTTTTCCAGCAGATCAAAGCTAATACCTTCAGCGTTGAAACAATGAAAAAGTAAATCTCTTCTAACAGACGTGGAGTTACCGCCAGGCAATCCTAGATGTTGATTTCTTAAGTTCTTGGATACCATGACCTTGAACTTGTTTTCTGAGTAGTTGCTTGTGGGATAAGAAATTGCCACAGTTTAATGTTCAACTGCCAGTATAAAATAAGGCAAAGGTATATTGTAGCTTTCGTGTGTATTGTAGCATAAGGGCCTAGATAAAGCATTTGAAAATTCTGGAGCCGTGAAAGCCAGTTTCAGTGAGCTGTTCTCAGTGCTTTTGTGAAATTATGTCTTTCTGTAGGAACAAATGCTTTATAGTTGTATTCACCATAAATTATATAATAGTATCTGTTCACGCCCTACCCTAAGGCCAGCATTATATGGGGAAAATGAGGTATACCAAGATGTTAGCTATTTTTCAGAATAGTTTCTAACAGAAGAAACAGGGTTCATCCATTTCGCTCTGTGATGTTACTGATGTTTGTATTTTTTTTCCTAGCTTATGTATTTTTTGTGGTGAAAGGGACGAATCCTTCACAGAGGAAGGATTGGATCTCCATTACTGGAAACACTGCCCTATGTTAACCAGATGTGAGCACTGCAAACAGGTTAGGCATAAACTTTCTACAGCTACTATAAGACATTAAACATTGTTGTTCTGGTTTTAAGGTGCTATAAGATATTTAGCGCTAAGGTAGATGAATTCTGAACACAGCTGTGTGATCTTGGGTAGTGCTTTTTGAAAAGAGCAGCATAATAAATTGTATTAATAACTGGACTAAAATTTCATTTTCCCTTTGTCATTTTGGAAAGTGAGATTTAACTTCCAAAAATCACATAGGCAGTTTTTTAAATACTGTCCTTATTTACTCAGTGCAGTACAAATCTTCTTGGGTGCCTCTTGCTCTGTTTCAGGTGGTGGAAATAGCAAGCCTGACAGAGCACTTGTTGACTGATTGTGATAAAAAGGACAGCTTTGGGAAATGTCAACGATGCAGTGAGGCTCTTCCAAAAGATGAGTTGCCTAAACATATTAAGAGCAAGACTTGCAATTGTGAGTAGTTTCGAACAGGAAGGTTGAACTTCAAAGGTCAAGTCAGTCAGACTTCCAAATACTGCATATCTTTGGCAAGTCAGACCACTTCTATTTAGGTGTACCGTACTGTGGATTTAGAAATCTAAGTAAATCCTCAGGAGGGAGCACTTTTGGAATAAATGCCCGAGTTTCCCAGTGCTTGAAATGCTTCTCTTCTATGAAGGTATGGGGGGAGGATGAGTGAGGAGACCAGAAAGGCCCTACCACATCCTTGCAGATTAAGCCCTATCATTCCTTTTGATCTTGTTTCGATGTAGATGATTAAACATGGGACTTCTTTGACAGCAGTCAATGGTAATAGGGTAGGAGCAGGTTTAGCCATGGGGTAGTTTTATGCTCTTTGTTGTGCAGGTTCTCCTCTTGTACTTGAGATTAGCCTGTCTTTGCCATTCTTACATTATTTTTCTAATCATTTCAGCTGCCAAACCAGAAAACGTGGCAAACCATTGCCCGTTGTGCCATGACAACTTTTGCCCAGGAGAGGAGGTAAGACTGCCTTCCAGATTGGTCCGCTGTTGTTATGTCAGTGGGACTGAACTCCTGTCCTCTTCTAACACTGGCTTATACCCACCAACTTAAGAATTTGCCTGGATTGCTGCTGGGGTCTATACTGGCTACCTCATGCTCTGAGGACCATAGTTGAACCTGGGTCTTTTGCCCTGTCGTGGTTTCGGTTTCAGCTCAGCCGGTAACAAAGCACCACGCAGCCTCTCACTCATTGCCCACCCCCTCCCCTGGCCACGTTGGGATGAGGAGAAAATCCAAAGGCAGGCTCGTGGGTCAAGACAAGGACTGGGAGGGATCACTCCCCACTTATGGTCACGGGCAGAAGACAGGCTCAACTTGGGGAAGAAACAAAATCAACTTAATTTACTACAAATCAAATCAAAACTAAGGATATTAGGAAGGAAAACCAAACATCAGAACACCTCTCCCCACCCCTCCCGCCTTCCCGGCTCAGTTCCATTCCCGGTTCTCGCTACCTCCTCCCCCGGCGGCGCAGGGGAACAGGGGATGGGGGTTAGGGTCAGCTCGCCACACCTTGTCTCTGCCGCTCCTTTCCTCAGGCGGAAGATTCCTCACTCGTCCCCTGCTCCACCGTGGGGTCCCTNACGGGTCCTTTCCGCGGGCTGCTCTCCAGTCACGCACTGCTCCAGCGCGGATTTTCCCATGGAGTCATGGCCATCTTCGGGAGCCTCCGCTCCACTGTTCACCCCCACGGGCTGCAGGGGGACAGCCTGCCGTCTCCCCACGGGCTGCAGGGCCATCAGCCTCCTCAGGCACCCCCTCCTCCCCCTCCTTCTTCACTGACCTCGGTATCTGCAGAGGGGTTCCTCTCACATTCCAATCCCCCCACTCACTGCAGGTTCCTCTTCTTAAATCTGTTCTCCCAGAGGCGCTACCACCATCACTGATGGGGTCGGCCTGGGCCAGAGGTGGGTCTAACTTGGAGCCAGGGAAGCTTCTAGCAGCTTCTTGCAGGAGCCACCTCTGCAGCCCCCTCCCCCACTACCAAAGAAACTGTGCCACACAAACCCATAACATGCCCTTAGAGGTGTATATGGGAACCACGGGGCTACAGGCTATTTGGTGTTGGTTTTTCTCCTCCTGCATAGGCAGCTATACACCTTACAGCTTTCTAAATTCCCAACTACTACAAGATTCTGCGAGTTCACTTGTCAGCCCTAGTGTTTGGAGTGACATTATGCAGCTTAAAATACTGCAGCAGGGCTGAGCACATCCAACAGGGCATCCAGGATTAAGACGATGTTGATTTTGGTATAAGAAAAAAATGACATGAAGAAAGTAAGCAGGAACTGCTATAATTGTCAAGAGAGTTGGGATGGCCTCTCTCTAATTTCTACATGCTATTCCCTGTAACTGCTTAATGCTGTGAAATCTCTGACACACCAGCTCCAAACTGTGTTTTCCACAATTGAAAATATGTATTGGTATTATATAAAAAGCAGTTTGTCCAGAAAATACTTAACATATCGGAGTCTTTAACATGAATCATCTAACGCTACATTATGATCATATGTAAGTAGTTCTGTGTATGATTTAGTTTTTGGAAAAAGACTATCCAGGGAGCAGCCAACAGCACTATACTGAGTATTAGATCCAGTTACATGTCAATGGCTGATACGTAATCTATGTCATTTTCTTCCTTTCAATGGGACCATTGAGTAGTGCTTCTGTTATCAACAACAAGTTTTTTCCAAATATGTTTGGCTTTGCCCAGTGTGAGGAGCTCGGAAAATATTGTAACCAAGTCTGAAGCATTTCCTGAGAATGTATGTCTTGTTTGGATTTGTTTGGTTTTTGGTTGTTTGTTTCGTTTTGTTTTTCTTCTGCCCAAATTAGTCTTGTAAGTAAGAGACTTCACATAGCCTCTAGTTCGAAGAAGCTCTCATGTTTTCCTGTAATAGCAGCTCCTACTTCTGCGGGTTGCTGAATGCTTTAACTATTATCATAACCTTGTAGTTATGCCCACACTTTTTTGGTTTAAAATACGTGTAGATGAAAAGATTTTCCATGTTATTTGTACATTGTTTTTTCCTGATATGAACTCAGCTCTTAGTTAAGAAAATTTACAAAACAAAACAAATGTCACTCATTTTTAATTTTGAGGATCTGGCTGGGGTTTTTTATTGTGATGTACCTTTTAAGTTATATTAAAAAATTGATCTATGAATTTCTTATTTCACTTAGTAAGTCATAAGGTGCTTATGCTTTTATGAGTAAGCAGATTAAAATGCTGTTGCCATGAAGTCTGTACACAATCCTCATTTTTCCCGTGTTTTAAAAAGTATATGTGCATACATAGTGACTAGACAAGAGGTTGGCTAATTTTGCTGGTATTGTAATATCACTTCTTTTTTAATTGACTTTAGGCCTGGAAATCTCACCTAATGGGCAAGGACGGCTGTAAAATGAATCAACGGAGGTTATCCACAATAAATAAAACTCTTCTGTTGCAGCCTGGTAAGATATTATTTTATGATAATAACGATTATGCTTTTTACTGTGTTGCCTTTACTTAAGAAAAGTATTTCATCCTCGAGAGCAAGCTGGCTCTTAATTAGTTGTTCGACACTTTTTTGCATTTATGTAACCTAACTGGTATTTCTCATGCTGGTATAGGCTGCAGTGTACTTAGGGAGCAAATTCTCAAGATCATTCAATAACAGTAATTTCAAAATGAGGGCATTAGCTCAGTGGGTTGGGGAAACTGGTGTATTTGATAATTTGATCAGTTCAGGGGTTTTCTCCTGCATAATAGTATGACCATGAATAGAACAATCAGTGGTGATACTAAACAGTTAACATTCTGGAAAGCTCCTGAACGCTGACACAGAGAACTGAGAGCCTGATTTAGCTTTTAATGTCCAATCAGAGGATGCTAATCTAATCATAATTACAAGATGAATTGAATAGTTAGTGCTGTGTACTGCTTTTCCTTTTCAATTCAGACCCAGGAGCTAGGCAGAATTTATGATTGTGCAGCTTCTTCACCAACAAAGAGAAATTGATGCTGATGTCAGGTGTTGGGTTTTTTTTAACAGTCATCTTTATGAAGCACATGCAAAATCCTTTTATTTCCCGAACACAGAAGTTAAACAAGCTGTTTTCACTGCCTGCAGCACCAAAACTCTTTTGGCCAGTAACATCCAAAACCTGTCCTCCTTCAGACTTTTTTCAGAGTTCTTTAGTCCGCTGCATGTTCAGGTCATTGCTAGAGTTAACCTCCTCTGCCTGATACTTGGCTTTCCTCATACCTGCATTTCACAACTACTCCAAGTTGTGAACTGTTGGATTGTCTCTTTCCGCTGTCACCAGTGAATGCGCTTAAACTCGACAGTTTCCAGTCTTGAACTGGACCTACAATCATGTCTGTCTATCCGTCTTCAGCTTTGCTGTTTCTTCATTTTGCTAATGAGAATGCTAGTTAGTTTGCTGCTGCTTAGACTTTGGAGACACAGAAGGAACTTAAATCCTGCCCGGATACAGCTAAAGCTCCGGAGCAATTTCCTAGACATAGGAAAGGAACCCTGACCATTTAGTCCTACTACTCCTGGTATGAGACACACCTCAGACGGGATGCCTGCCAACTTTTAGTTGCTAGTATCAGTCATTCGGACTTAATATATCTTGAGAATCAAAATGGGAGATAAGATTCAAGACTGGGACTAGATGTGCTTGCAATAATGATCTGTATTTTCTCTTCACAGGCAAAATAGGTGGCCAGTATTTAAGGAAGCCAGGTCCTTCAGGAGCAAAAGCTCGACCTCCCTCTATAGGAAGCAAGATCCCAACCCCAAGAGGGGGCCCAAATAAAAGCACTGGCAAAACATACTCAAAGCGATGACAGGACAAGTATTTCTCCCTTTGTCTTAATAACTGGGCATGTAGTTGTTAATAGTTATTTAAAAATTGTGGGCAACTCGAATAATATCTTTCGTTTGACTACATGGGATTGTTTACCAGCCTTGAGCAGTACTTGCCTAGTCTGATAACTTTTGTGTTAGCTGCCTGTGCAGCACTGTGGTTTTCTCCTAGAAATGCTCATGTCAGAAATAGGCAAAATGTTCTGGGACAGACCTAGCCTGCCACATTCCCTGTATGGCACAAGGAAGGCCGTGCATTGGTCTTTGACTGGTTCCTCATGTTAAAAAAACTCCCCAATGAGTCTGGAGTTAACACGGCCACGCGGTGTGGCTGCTGTCACAGTCAGCACGGAGGCTGTGTCTGGGATATGTGATTCCTCTGGGGCTATGGTTCTAACAGGCTGGGTTTGAGATCCAGTAAGGAATTTCCTTAAGGTCCAAAAGCCACAGTCATTTCTGTTTTGGCTTTCTCTGGGGGAAGAGCAAGAAACCTACCAAGCAGAAATTGTACTAGACTTTCAGGACAGAGCTGAAAGGCATTTGTTCTTCTCATCTAAGCGTGACCCTTGTTTGCAATCACATGTTCTGAAAGCTTGGGAAGCAATACCTGTATTAGCTGACTACCATCTGATCGCTTCAGTGTAATAATGGCAGAATATATTGCTAATAGTTTTCTGCCAAAATTGACTTTATAACATGCTGAAAGTAATAGTCTCAGTAATTTTTGTTTCTCTTGCTGTCAGACACTTGTGGTAGACAAATAGGTCGCAAGTTTAATTGCGTGTACTGGTTGGCTAGGAGATAGGCTGCCTGTGTGTATTTCTGCATTACATCAGTGCATTTACAGAGAATTCATCATCATTACACTTGAGGAAACACTACTGAAAATAGGGATATACAATGAGCAAAACAGGCTTGTTGCAGTCGTGCAGGTTCCTTTGATGTGATGATGATGTTGGTATCTTAGTGATGCCATCGTTCATCTGCTGTGATGTGCAGCTGGCATAAGGTGAAATGAAAAATGCATGCAGGCATAGAAGGAAATACATGTCAGACTGTACGAAATATGTATCTCGGTTATCTGAAAGACATGTATGATCCTGTATAGATAAACTCTTGAACAAATTAATGGGTAAAATAACAATTCCATAAAGCAAAATTCTTCCTCGTGTGTTTGCTAGAAGGAAAAAAAAAAAAAAAAAAAGGAGAAATTGCAATGTAGACAAGGAAAGCTATGGGGTTTGTTTTTTCCACTGCGAATCCTATAGTGTGGATTTATTTGCTTCACTTACAGCATGTTTACAAGTAGGGCCAGGAATTGGAAAGCTTTTTCAGGCGTCCACTCCTCAGGTATAATGAAGTAAATCAAAGAATCAGGCCGTTCTTCGGTGATTAGTTTAGCCACTGTGCCAGGATCTAGTATATTTTGATAGGAAGAAAGACACTATTAGTGTGTTTACAACAGCTGCCTTTTTCTTCCGTGTATTTGTCGTGATAAACTTTGTCAGCTAAAATGGGGCAAATTTATAGCCATTGTAAAAGCTTACAAGTCCATTTATTTGTGCTAGGCAGTAAAACTCTTGGTTCCTTCATTGGAAATGGGAACTGTACTTTTTTTCTAAAACTGACTGGTATCCTTGAACACCTCGTAAGTCTGCTAAAAGCTCTAGTTGACCCTGCAAGGAAAGGAATTGGATCGGGGCCATTATAAAATGTTTCCACTCATTTTTAAAACACTTAGAAACATTACTTTGACAGATAACTTTTCTGTCCTTTCTAATATTGGTCGGTGTCTGTAATTTTACGAGTTCAAGCATGTTAATAATGTTGAGTGAAATAGATGTCTCTTCCTTGGGTCCGCCGAGGCTGTAGGAGTAACACAAGCCATGCATGGTGGGAAGTGGTTTTGCTGTGGAAGCCTGGCCTTTACATATATTTCAGGTTTAGAGTTTTAAAGGCAGCAGAGCAGTACCCGAAGCGCTACTCAATGCCAAGAACTAGCACCAAATAACAAAGCTAAAGGGCTGGTTGGATATTGCCATATGACATGCCATTACGTAGGAAGTAACAAGAAATAGCTCTTCCACGCTGCCTCTCTCGCTGTGCACTAAGTGCCTTATTAGTCCACTTGACAAGAGGATTGAGCTAAACCACAAGAGTCCCGCTTGGTACATAATAAGAGTGTGTATCAATGGAGCTACTGTAAAAATTAAAGTTAAGCTTCAAAATCTCACAGCTAATTCTGAAATTTATCCCCAAGAAATGGCCCCTTAAAGAAAAGAAAAAAAATCTTAGTGGGGCCCTGAAAAGCTTGAATTAATAAATTTAGACCTTTTTTTCTGTTTTAGTGTACTTTCAGCTCGCTTCTAAATCAAGCTCTGAGTTTCTCTAGTTAGGTCTTGATTAAAATAAACATCCATAGACTACTGCACGTGACCATTTAATAGCTTCAAAGAGATCAAATTCTACTGAGACACAATGTATGAAGCTTTGTACTTAAAGCAACAATCCTAACATTTCTACTCTTAACACGTAGGCAATTGCTTTCCAGGATAGAATTAATTGGTCCCACATCTATGTCCACCACAGGTACAAAAATGAGTGATCATGATAACAGAAGTTTTGGGGGTTGGGGTCTTTTGCTACCACTGAGTGAATTTGTGGTATTGTTTTGTATTAACATATTTTGTAATATGCGGTTTTTATAGTTGGCGTGCAAATTTATGAATTTTACAGGTAGATCGGTGCGCTTGTATTTTGAAAGTCTTCATATAAATTGTTTCTTTAACTCTTCCAAATATATATATCAATAAATACACGTACATTAGGAATATATATATTAACAAATATGTATGTATTTTTATTTCTGCTTTAGTGACACAGGTTCCTACTTGAGCACCTGATCCCTTATGCAAGCCAAATAACCAGCGATTTTGCTCAGAGATTAGCACGTGCAATGGACTGCAGGCTCATGAGCTGCTGCCTAGAGCATTTTTTCCTTTTGGACATAAAACTGTGAGCTTTCCGTTGTGCAAGTTTAATGAAAAAAAACCCGTTTGCAAAGGTCCTCCACGCATTCTGGATTGGCCAATATAGTATGTATACGGAATTGGTAAATTCCATTGCTCCTCAACCGTGGCTTTTTAACCCAGTCAAGCAAAGCGTAAAGTAATCTGTTAAATCCTGCATGTAGCAGGATGTGCTTTCTAAGTTATAATATTATGGGACAACCTTTTTAAACTTGTTTTTTTTAAAAAAACCAAGACATGAATTAAAACCAAACAAACTAATGAAAAAACCAAACCCAAGACCCCACAAACACTATCAGTTATAGTGAGGGTCATGATCTCCCAGTGCTGACCGATTGGAGGAGCCAAAAAGTTGGGAGCTACGGGGAGACACTTTTACAGACCTTCTCTTTGGAGGCATTTTCCCTTGGCTAGCACTTGTCTTGTGTTTCTGTACAAGGATGCTTTTCTGCTGCTCCGCGCTCAGGCTGCCTGTCTCCCCCTGCGGTTGCTGGGGCTCCGGAGCGAGCACTGTAACTGCAGTAATTACGCCTTCAGGACCTGTGCAATAACTCTCTGCAGCTTTTTCACTGCAAGAAGTTGTCATGTAGGAGATTCCTGCCTCTTCTCTGTCCTTGCCACACCTAAGGAGCAGGAACTAGGTATGCGCAAGAGAAGCGCTTTACAGAGCCTGTGTCTAACAGCTTTTAAAAGACAGATGCACAGGCTTGGGCACACCACGTTGCGGCTTAGGGCTTTGCAATTTTTTGTTTTTCAAATCCATAGTAGCTCTTTCGCAACATTTTAAAGAAATCATTTCAACGTTTTAGAGTGCATAACGCTCACTGGGACTCCTGGGTACCTGTGGATTAAAAAAATGCACTTCTGAAGTGAGGTATAAAGACACTAGTAACTACTCAGTGGCACAAACTGGAAACAACTTAAGAAGTGAGAAAGCGCAGGTTTTTTTAGGATGTAAGAGGACCTTCTTTGAGCACAGTAGTACCCGTACTGTATTGTTTAAAGGATGATTTCACGGGGCTGCTTCCTTGCACTTAATAAGCAACGCGTGTTTTCTGCAGTGACAAAATAAACACTGGTGTGAAAAACACAGTGAAGTTTGTTCCCGTGCCATGAAGTCTCGAGCAAAATATTCCGGAGCAAAAACGTTGCACAGGTGCAGGTCTGGCTAACAGAAAGGAGTTCTCCAGACCGTTGGACGGGAGAACTTACATCAGCAATGACTGTGCATCGTTCTTAAACAACGAACAGACCGTGGTCCCCATCTCACGGGCTTTTTTCCGTATGCCCTCTTTCTCCACACTGTACCTGAACGTCAGCCACGCTGCTTTCGTCATCCACCTAAACTGCAGAGAGGACTCAAGAGCAGGCAGCGTCCCTGCGTGCGGCAATTCATCTCACCTCGAGCGACGGCGTGGAGTTCCGCAGCCCCAAGAGAGCACTTTCCACCGGTTATGCAGTCCCTACGTACTGCGTAAGCAGATCAGGTATTTCAATCCTAGAGGTTTTATCGCTGCCGTTTCACTTTCGTCAGACGCGCGCGTTCTTTTTATTGCACCCGCTTAGTAAGTTTGTTCGGCAAGTTGGGGCGGTACCTCTGCGTTTTCAAGCCGTTGCAACAGCCACCGGTGCCGGGCGGGCTGGAAGCGCGGCTGCGGAGCTCGCCCCCCCCCCTCCCGCGCCACCGCCTCGGTGTGCCCCGCAGCGCGGCGATCCCGCCCTTTGGCGTGGAGGCGATCGCTCCCCGCACCGGCGGGCAGGGCGCGTCCCGGGCCGGGCCCTCGTTGATTCGGAGGGAGAGGCGGGAGGGGGGCGGCCAGCGTCCCGGGCTCTCGACCCCTGCCGTGAGCGAGTCGCGGCACCGGCCCGGCCGCTGGCCTCCTGGTAGCCCGCAGGTGCCGCCTGGCCCCTTCCGGGCCTCGGCGGGGTCTCGGTGCGCGGGGGTCGAGCCCTCCCCTTCCCCTCCCCGGGCAGGGCGGCGGCGGGGCGGACCTTGCCGCGGAGGCGGAGCGCGGACGCCATGGCGGCGGCCT
>VYZV01042728.1:407620-453906 GCA_013401275.1 Pandion haliaetus
CCCGCCGCCCCGTCGCCGCCAGCGCGGCCGCCCCCGGGGAAGACCCGACGCCCTCCACCTCGGCCAGCCGCCCCTCGGCGCTCGCCGCCTTCCACCTCAGGATCGCCCCTGCCCCCTCGAAGCAGGCCGGCCAGCGAGGGGCTGCGGCCGAGGCCTCTGACGGCCCGGCGCCCGCCTTGCGGCCCCGCGTCGGCGTCGGTCTCGCCCTCTTCGGCATAGGGCTTGTTAACAAAGCCTTCTTCCAAAGCCTGATGGAGGAAGATGGCTGCTGCTTGCTTTATGTCGTGGAGGACCAGCTGGAGGAGGTGGAACGCGCCTTCGGCGCCGAGTTCCTGGCTGGCACCAGGGTGCTGCGGCAGCAGGACGCCGATGTCGCGCTCAACGACCAGCGGTACCGTCCACCGCTAACTCCCGCGCGTGCTTCTTCCCCGCCACCGGGCTTTGGGCGCGCGATTCTGCGCGAGGCTGGCGTCCCCGCTCTGGAAAAGGCCATTGCGCCGTAGCGGACCCGGTCCGTGCTTGTCCGGCCCCACGTAGGGGAGCGGAGCGAGACCGAGGGGCCGTTACAGGCTAAGCCTTACGTAGAATGTCATCTACCCATAGTATGCCCCAGAAGTCCCTGAGAAGCTTAGCTTGGCTGGCGTGCCCAGAACCGAGGGAAACTCAGAGGAGCTTAGTTGTTGCAGATGGTTTTGTTAAGAAATGCAAAAAAACCCCCCTTATTTTCCTCTTTTCCCGTAGAGCAATAAACAACAGGCTTTCCTGCTGTCTGCCAGTTTTTCCGCCTCAGAGCAGCTGGCTGACTTTGGTGGCTCTTTTGAAACTGTCCCGAGATAAGTGAGGATTGCTGCTGTAAGTAGGAAAGGTTGTGGCATTTTGCTTTACGGTTGAACTGAGCAAGTAACGTCTAGCGATGGGGTTACAGTCAGTTCTCAAATTGGTATTTTTAAATCTCATTGCACAAGTGAAAGGTGGAGCTTTTAAGGAAGATGGATTTAATACGAGAAGCTAAAGCGTGGTAATAAGCTAAAAGGTACCGATCGCTTGTTCAGCAGCTCTACCACATAAAGACTTTCGATTTCACTGTATGTGTTAACTAACAGGATTTAACCTGTTTTCAAAGGACACCTTTAAAAGAGCTTATCCTTTTAAGATGCAGGAAAAGCAATGCAATTCCACTGTGTCACTTGTAATTTTAACCTACATACATCATCCCATATTTCATCCTTACAAGCAGGTACAGAGTTCCTTTTATAATGTAACTTGCTCTTCTAGAGCAGTGGGGTTTGATGTCTTTTTTTAACTCTTTCTCAAAGTTTAAGGCAGCTATCAGAAAAATAGCTGTAACTGAAAGGAGCTTTTGAGCATTGTTCATTCTAGTAAAAAACTTGTCTTCACTGGAGGTCTTTCTTTGGACTTCTGCAGAGTCTCTGGAGCCATTATTTGTTCACCACCTGAAGAAGCCTCTGAGATTGTAATAGATGCTTTACGAGCAGGTAAGAGGAACAGCTGCAAATTCAGCTTTTATCTGTAGTAGGTGGCACACGTTGAGGCAGACCTTGTATGCTCGCTAAACATTGTAAATGCAAATGCTTTGTTGTTTCAGCAGTGTCCCTTGAGTTGTGCAGACTATCTGATTGCATAATGAAAGAGAAATTAGTCCACTGGTGACAACGAATGTTAATGGCTTAACACCAGCGGAGTTTGTACTGTGCTGGTCCCAGTACAGCCATGCGGAGTGCCTAGTCGTAGAAATACCACGAGGACTCAAAGGAAAGCTGTCTATCAAAACAGTCACGCTTCTTGGGGTCTGTAACCAGCTGGTAAACCCACAGCTGGAGGCCAAAAGGGAGTCAGTAGCATCAACAAATAAAAAGCCATGCTTCGGTTTCATCAAACATACCTTCTAGAATGTAATGACATGTATATTTATTGCAAGATGAAAACGTTTCATGCGGACTGTGTCTTGCCTTCAGTCCTGTGTCCTGTACCGTTTTGCACAGGAAAAGGTGTGTTTTGCGAGAGGCTGCCCAGTTTTGACAGGCAGACGGCAGAAGCTTGTTTCGATGAAGCTGACAGATGTGGAAGACCACTGGTGTGTGGATTCTACAAGTAAGACCAGCATTTTTCTTCTGATTTATCCTTGAAAAGAAGCGTGTGTCTGAAAGTAGCATTGATTCCTCAGGCTTTCCTGAATTTGTCCTCAAATAAACTTAGTTTCACTGCTGCTTGTTGACATTGTTCAGCTGGGAGTTAATTGGACTCGATTAATTCTACATGTTTAATGGAGATAAAATCTAGCTGTCATGAGATGAAAATAAATGCTCGCTTGAATGGATGCTAGCGGAACTCAAACGGTGAAGCTTTCAAGATGGGAAAGCTCTGGGGTTTTTTTAGAATGGTGAAAGGCAGTTGGGGTCCGCATCTCTGCAGTCCTTTCAAGGTTTTGCAAATGCTACAGCTAGTTGGAGCTTCAGAGAAGGAGATATTCTGACGGTGCTGTGCTGTTCTCTGAGGCAGTTTCTTGGTCTGTGGTTCTAGGACTTTTTTTGCTCACGTTTTTTCGTGCACGTTCAACCACCAAGTCGGGCAGATCTGTGATTTTATTAAGCGTGCAGCTACCGAGTTTTGCTTTTCACTGCTCTGTTGTAAAGCGTTTAGTTTGCAACCCTGTTCAGTTTAGTAATGACCTATGACGTGCTCATGGTTGAGACTTCCGTACGGAACTTCTGCCCATACGTATTGTACCTTTTCTGGATCTGAGGGTATCTGTCCTTTTTTTCCCTGTTTGACAGCTTTGTTGCAGTAAACGAGAAATAACATTGGAAGAAGGCAGAGAATTAGCTGTGTTCTTTAAAATAGCAGCGGAAAAGGCTGCTCTGAATATATTTTCATGATACTGAAAACTCCTTCCTTTTTTGTAACTTTCTTGTATTTTCACTGATTTGCTAATTACATTCTGTATTTAGTTGATGATGTTGGTCCTGTGAAACGTAAGTACGTGCGGTAGCAAATACTAGTGAAAGCTTGGAGTAACTCTTCAACAAAAGAGCAAGCGACCTTTTGAAGTTCCTTTTAGGGACACATTGAGCCCATCCACTACTTAACTTTCCACTCAAACTGAATTTCCAAACGCTGGGGTCTGCATAGAGCTGTGTTTTAACTCTGATGTCTTTCTAATGCCTTTGGAAGGGATGGTGCTTAAGGATTATTAACCTTGAGGGTTGCAAACTACGCAGCCGAGAAAATGCCGCTTGATGTTAGAATTACTGGCCGATCCAGTGGGAATAGATTTATTAGTCTTTATGAAGTGATATTTCTACTTGGGACCTTACATCTGGACCCTTAAGATTAAATAATGGAAACAGAAGGAAAGTAGATTAATTTTTGTTTGCTTCCACTCTGTTCAATTTGTGGGGACTCGGGGAGCTCAGCTAAAAGCCAAGAATGCCGCTTTAAACTTGTGCTCGGTATTTAATGCCGTATGCCGAGTGGATGTGGGCTGTGAATAAACACGTGATCATTTTGTGCTCCCCTGCTGAATAGTTAATTTCATTGCAAATAAAACTTACTTGGATAAATATGTACGTATTTCATATATGCTAATAAGTAATTACACAAAATACCTGCCCTAACATTTGCCTTTTCCGTTTGAGTGCTATATGTACAGGTCTGATCCCAGCCATAAAGTTGAACCTCAGCTGACGTTCTGGTCGACATTCAGCTGAATATAAACTTTTAGGCAGGGCTCTAAGAAGAACTGTAGGTCATTTACTGGACCTTTAAATGCTTTTAGCCCCCATAGTTTAATGTTTTCATTAAACTTGTTAGTTTAAGTCTTCACAAGTGAAAATATTAGGCTCGTTTGCAAGAAGCAAAATTCATACATAATAAGTGGCTGAACTTAGAAAGCTGCATCTAATCCCCTCTGTCCGGTGAGGTTCGTGTCGCGCGCTCGCCACTGCCTGCTGGCGTGTCGGCCTTGTGCAGCGCAGCAGTAACGGTGGCCTGGGTCACCTCCTCCTCTTCCAAACCCTGTACCGCATTCCGTGTTTCTCTCTGAAGGCGCTTTGACCCGGCGCTGCAGTTCTTGTACAAGAAAGTCCGCGACAGCCAGGCGTTGGGGAGGATCCACCGGATATCGACGATTAGCAGCATATATCCAGCAGCGTCTCTGAGCTTCCTAAAAACATCAGGTACTGAGCAGCTTTCTTCTGAATAGTTTGTTCTCAAAAGACTGGAAATGTATCTTGCCCTGTGTTCTGGTGGAAAGTCCCCTATGTTTGTGTCGCCTTAAGATCCATGGGTTTTCTTTTGAGGAGCGTTTTTTTTACCCATCTTCGGTTTTGTTGCTTTTTTTGGTTTGCTTTTAGTATTAGTTTCTTCGATGTAGGGGGCTTTCTATATCGATGGCGGTGCAGTTCAGAAATGTGTGTTGACTGTGGGTTTTAAATGTGGAGACCTTAATGCCCTGTTTTGCTTCTTCCAGGTGGAATTTTTTATAATGCTGCTGTGCACGATATAGATATTATCAGTTTGTTGCTGGGAGAGAGTGCACCAGATACAATATTTTCACTGGGACATGCATTCTGTGCAGGTAAGAATAAATCTTTTGGTAGTTTATTGTGTACCTCTGGACTTTAGTACTAAAACTGTGAAGAAACAGTATACGAGAGTATGTTAGCCACAACATAAATGTTCCATCATGGAACAGTTGAAAAAATAGCCTAGTGAAATAGAAGGCAAGTTTCTGTTGTTGTAGACAGGGTATTTAGTGATGATTTCTGAATTTTGTCAATTCCCTGCTGATGTGAAGCGGTTGCTGCGGAGGTATCGCTGAACACTCTGTACGTGCGTACAAGAACGTCAATGCAGTCTTTTTCAGTTCTTTTCTTTCTCTGATTTCTCTGGCGCTTTCCTGTTGATCTCAGCACAGTTAAAGATGAGAATTTACTCTGGATTGTGTCAAGCTGACGGGCATGCTCTGGGTTACCAGACTAATTTAAACTAACCATAAAACTGGAAGCTGCCATTTTTTAAATGGGAATGCAAAGTTTTAATTAAAGTAATTGCAGCTGCCGCCAACCTTGACTGGCTGTTGTTAGGAGGTGTAGTATGCATTGTTATAATCTATGGTAAAGCGTTGAAATGCAACAAACAAAATGCCCCAGGGAGGATTTTGCACCATCCGCCTCGTTCTAGCTACGTGCTGGAAGTTGCCTGATCTTGGTTGTAATAAGCTGCAAAGGAAAATGTGTTTGGAAGTAGAAGTGGAAGCCTTCTTTAGGGAGAGCCACGGGCTGGGAAGGTGGAGTTCAGGCCCAGGGGCTGTGTGTTTCTGCAGAGCTTGTTGTTCTCCATCAGAAGGGCCGATAAAGGTAAACCAGCTGATGTATGTTGCAGAAAGCGCTTTGCTGTCACCGTTGCTTCCTGTTTGAAGGTATTGTAGAGCCAGTGTCACCTCGTAAAGGAAGACGAGCACTTTGTAGTTGTAGTACTTGCTGGTTTGCTGTTCCTGGTGTGAGCGAGTGCCTTTTTTGTCACTCAGATATGGCCTACTTGAAGGATGCAGACACTGTAGCGGTCAGCATGAAATTTCGTAGCGGAGCAATTGTTACTTTGGACGTCAGTCAGCACTGCACTAAAAGCTGTGATCAGAGACTAGAGGTGCGTTCTTACTTTTAAGTCAAGTCTGGCGACACCACAGGCCAGCACGAGTTTTACCCTGTACGTGTTCACATGGGGCAGTACGTGTTGTGCCCCGTGCACATCCCTGCAAGCGTGTTTCACCAAACACCTCTGTACCTCGGCAGCAGTGGATTGCTTGCGTTTGTTTAATCTACAATCTGCTTTCTCTTTTGTTACCCAAATTTTGCCTCTGTTTACACGCATTCTGTTGGGGTTATAAGCTGCATGCAGTCATACTAGAGCAGGAATTGGTGTCGGCTCTCCTGAGGCTGAATTGTTGTTGCACAGTTCAATTGTTGTCTTTCCAGGGTTTTTTTAGGTGTATAGCAAGCCAAGAGTTAAGGATATTAAAGGGGAAGAAAAGTGTAAACTCGGAGGCAAATTGTCTGTAAATTCCGAAGGCCATGAATTATAACAGATGCGTGGGCTGGATTTGGGGAGTGGTATCTGTTAAATACTTAAAAAAGGGAGTGTCGTGGTTTAACCCCAGCCAGCAAGTAAGCACCACGCACTTCCTCCCCACCCAGTGGGATGGGGGAGAGAATCAGGGAAAAAAACCCTAAAACTCGTGGGTTGAGTTAAGAACAGTTTAATAGAACAGAAGGGAAGAAAATAGTAATTATAATAATAACCGTAATAAAATAGTAATTAAAAAAGAATTGGAATATACAAAACGAGTGATGTACAATGCAATTGCTCACCACTTGCTGACCAATGCCCAGTTAGTTCCCAAGCAGCGATCCCCCCCCCCCCCACACGTCATAAGCTGNACTACTTGGCAACGATCGAAAACACCAGTGTGTTATCCACATTCTTCTCATGCTGAACCCAAAACGTAACACTGTACCAGCTACTAGAAAGAAAATTAACCAGGACAAGGAGCTTTGCTCAGATGAAAAAAAAAAAAGAAAAAAGTGGAGGTATCACATAAGTGGAAGCCACTGTCCCGCAACACGTGCCTGGTGTTTTCTGTTGTGTCTGATCCATCCAAGGGGGTATGTCAGTTGTAACTGCTAATTTTAGAAGCTACTTTTTTTTCTTGGTTGTACAAACCAGGGCTTCTGTAGGCTAGCCAGGTGTTCAAGAGCGAAAGCGTGATAACTTAAAAATGTTGTTCTCTTTCCTGTTTGCTGCCTTCCCTGCAGGTTCATGGTTCTCAAGGAACGTTACGGGTAGATAATCAGAATCCCCTGGGGATTACAGAGCATGGGACTTCGGTATCCATATATTCACAGACCCAAGCTGATCGCTACAGAGATGCACACAGGGAGCTCTTCCGACACTTTCTGAGGACCCTGAAAGGTAGGACGAAGCTTCCGTTGATGGCTAGTGTTGCTTTGGATTTGCTTTCAGTGAAAACTTCCCTCGGAAGCTGTTCCAATAGCAATTGCAATTTAGTGTTTGTGTCTGAAAGCCCAAAAAGAAATGAGTAGGTGTGAAAACTGGGTGTGAGATTCGTCGTGGTTCAGTTTAAGTCAGTGTTGCGCGGGTCACGAGCGAGCTCCCTGTAACCAAACACGGGGTTTCATGGGCTGGTCTGCCGTCCTGACAAGCACTGGTGTTCCCAGCAGCTGCATGTTGGGCACAACAGGGCATGCAGCTCGGTAAAAACCCACATGGAGTGGGTCGGCCTCCAAAGGAGCCGATAGCTCGATGGAAATGCGAACAACTCGCTGTGTTTCAGTAAATGAAAGTGAATGATGCAGCTTCATTGAGGGGTGCGCTGCTTTTCTCACTTTCGAGTCAGCGAGATGGGTGAGGGATAGAGTGTTGATCTGAAACTGTGTTCTGAGAAGAAATGAAAATGGGGAGGGAAAATTGCATTGGACCTTGCTGTCGTTTGCGAAGAAAGCAGCTGTTTCTCACAGCCAGGAGACCCTCATCTAGAGTCGTGGCTGCCCAGAAGGAATAAAAATATTTCTGTTCTGCTGGCTGCATTGACAAAAATACAGGATTTCAGTCACAGGACAGGAAGGAGAGGGGGCTGAAACTCTCTTTTCAAAATCTGAGGCCCCAGCTCCAGGAGCTGAAGAGGGATGCCATGGTGGGCGGCGATGTGCCAAAAGGCAGAGCAGGTGATAATATGGGTTTCATCCAGCGCTTCGTTCCTGTCCCTGCAGGCAAGGAACCCCCCGTGATAACCAAAGAGCAGTTTCTCTGGACGATTCAGGTCGCTGCAGCTGCCGAACAGTCCTGGAGAAACGGATCCGCTGTCGACTTGCGCAGCGAAGCGATAGATTCGTCTGTAATCAAGACTGAGATAATGTGACACGCTGCTGTGTTCCGAGGTGAAGGATAAGCGTTAAGCTGTGCTACAGTGAGGTCTTTCCACCTAGCGATGTCTCCGCTGTAACCTTAAAGTAAGACTTGTGGTTTTGACGTTTCCGCCAGGAATGCCCAGAAGACGGAGGCACTTTTGAACGAGAAGCGCTCGGCTCTGAGGCTGCGGATGTTTCTTAGTGCGTCAGCCGGAGCCCTTGAGAAATTCTGGGTGGCTTCATCAAACGGCTTTTCCTCCTGGAGAGCTCTGCTGGCTGTGGAGCTCTGTTTTCCTTGGAGAAGACTGACGCTCCTCGGGCCGTGGTAAGGTGGTGTAGACCACCACCAGCAGTGATGGGAACAGTGCAAGCGGGTGGCTTTCCTGACAGCTTCACAGGCGAGACGATGTAATGCTCCAGAAAAACAGGGGAGCATCCGTCTGGTCCATGCTCATTCCCTTCAGTATACGCAGGAATGTGACTTCTGTGCTGAACTCGCCTCTGGGCCTCCTATTTATTGTTTTGTTTGTTGTTTTTACTGGGTTTTCTAAATCTTTTTGAAAAGAAGTTATGATCTAATTTTCTTGGGGGGTGGGGAGAAGAGGTGAAAAAGCAGGGAGGGAGACCCCGGACCGTCCTGTCGTTACAGAGACGAGGGACTTCGTAGCAAGGCCATAAATTAAGGCTATTCCGTAGAGGAGCAATGCACCTGGGCATTTCAGTAATAAACACTTCATTATTAAAGGGTTTCTCAGAATGCAATCTGTGAATTTGTACAGGGGCCCTGTACGACGACTGTTACTGGGACACGTGGCTGCTGGGTGGGTTGTTCGGCACCCGGGCTGAGCGTTGCCTGGATTACCCGCTGCAGCAGGCGGGTGGCTGGCTGGAGGCTGGTGTTTTCCTTGCTTAAGTGCAAATCTTGTATGTTAACATTTTAGTAGCAAAATTGAACTAATAATCATGTTCTTTGAGTGTAAGAAGGGCATCTAATTGCGTATTTTGAAGGTGGGGTTTGGTTTTTGTTTTTTCTCACAGTCCAGCAGATTTGGAACGCACACCACAGGAAAAGATAGTGCCTTCAACAACAGGCAAGTCTGCTTTTAAACCAGGTTCTTTGTACCTTTTTATTCTTGTGTTGAGCTTATTGCAGATGTATGGATTTGACTATTCTTGCCTGTTTCTCACATGCCAGTTTTCAAGATCTTTTGAAAGCTTTTTTTATTGTATTAAAATAACGTTCTTGCCGTGAGTGTTAAGTTTATAAATGACACTTCTTGCAAGATTCTTTAGTTCAATCAATTTCCAATTCCTACATATGGAATATATATTACTAAAACTAGAAGTAGCTCTGGCATTTATAACTGGAGACAATTCTCTTGTGGAAATTGGTTTTAACGGTGTAATTTTTCAAACTCAGAAAAGCTATGTCTTAACGATAAAGATTGCTATCAATTTCATTCTCTAGTTTCTAGTCATTTATTGGGGAAAAAAAGTGTTACCTATAAAGAAGTAGGCATTTGCCTCTCTGTAATCGCTATGGCAATTTATTAACAGCAAGCGGGTTTCGTTGTGTTTTGGTGGGGGTTCAAGGCTGACTCTGTGCAGGCACGACTTCTGCAGGATCAGTGGAGCGTTGGGACCAGAAGGCAGCACCGAGCGCTTTCAGGGCAGGGTAAGGCTGCTTGTATACGGGGAGCAAACTGCTCCCACACGCTCCCCGCAAACGGTAACCTTAATTGTGGAGGAAAGCACTCTGCTCCCTTGGGCCGGCTGTGCTGATGTCTGTAAGGAGCAAAGGGCCTGTTCGTGGCACTGGTGCTTCGGCAGCCACTGCCGCTCTTGCGCAGAGCTGCGTCTCTTTGTAGCTTCGTGGTTGTTTGATGAAGCAAAGCAACTTCAGGCCCTTCGAGGTCTTGCGCTTTAAGGCTTACGCTGGTATAGGAGGATGCTTTCTGTACAATACAAGCAAGACTTTAGTTGCCAGATGTTGTAATTCCCACATGTGCTTTTATTTTCTTACAAAAAAAAAAAAAAGGCAGAGAAACCACAGCTATAAAAATAACACATTTTCCAAAGATAACATTACAAAAAAATACCATTCATACCATGGTTGGAGTGTATCAGTTAATACTGCTGGAAAAAGCCTTAGTGAACATTGAAAACACGAATGATTGTTTCAAAACCTTTAAAGCATTAAAGTGCTTTAAGTAGCCGTTATCTTAGGACATAGGTTCACATTTCAGCAACGCCAAAGGAGTCGGGTTCCTAATCGGGGTAGTGTAGAGGGGCGTAATGGCCTCCAGGATGCTGTGCTCGCACCCGTGGCTCACCCCGGGCGGGAGAGCAGAGCAGAGCCCGGCGCTGCAGGGCGGGAGGGAGAGGAGGCCGCCTCCTGCACGCTGAAGGCTCGGAGCTGCTGTTGGACACCGAGACAGAGGCGGCGGAGGGAGGATCTGGGCCCCGGGGCTGCTGGTATGGCACGTATGGAGTTCACGCTCGTTTTCCCCGTGATCCTCCCTGCGAGTGGGGACAGACCCTGGCCTGCAAGGAGGAGAAGGCGCATCTCTGAGGCGAGCCCTGAACGTCGTAGGTAGGACTCAAGCTCTTTCTTCTTTTGCTCTACTGGTTAGAGGGTCCAGGGATTTGCAAAGGGTCTCCTAGCTCCTGCCTTCTGGAGGTCTCCATCGCAAAGGCAACGCAGGGAGGAGACGCAGCAGCGGGAACGTGCTGGGCAGCATCGTTTCTGCACAGATCCCTCCGGCTGCCCAAAATGTCGAGCACCTCAGGGTTGAGGGGGCAGATGAAGCAGCTCTCTGCCCTCCCGCCTGCCCTCCCTCCTTCCGTACAGCGGCAGGCTCTGTGACGTGCCTCTCCGAGACCTGTTGTGGGATGTCGCCTTTCAGAACGTGTAGTCGCTAGTAGGGGAGGGATGGAGGGAGGGAACACGCCTGCTTGCATCCTTGCTTTCTGCTAAGGTTTTTTTCCAGCCTGAAGCAACAGACAATTTATGCCTGGAAAAAAGGACCAGAAACAGAAAACAAAACTGGAAAGACCTCACGTGGTCACCTAGTCCATCCCCTTGCTCCGAAGTCAGACCAAATTTACACTGCCCGTGTTCCTGCTCGCTAGGTCTAAGCTGTCTGCAAACCTGCCCCGATGGAGCAGGGAGGGATTATTCAGGCCTCTGACTTCCCAGGAGAATTCACTGGCTTGCCCCCTCCTCTGCAATTGTGTGAAAGAGATTCAGAGGAGAAAAAAAGTTGACTTTTGAATAGATAAGGCTGGAGACATGATTTTCGGCATGTTTACGTGCTAGAACATGAAATTAATTTACTTGACACTATAGTGTCTCAGGTGTAAGTATCAATTTTTATAGCTTACATGAAAATAAATCTTTTGTTCTCCTTACAGCACAATGAGTATACTGTATGTACATTTGCTTCTGTTTATATACACAAATATTTAAGTACATGAACACACTGGGAACTGACAAACGGGTTCTTTTCTGCTCTACAAAGAACTGAAGGACACGGGTACTTTTTGGCAGTCCGTTAGGAAAGCGGATTGTGTTGCTTTGCATCAGTCACTGGCAGATATCTGTACAGAAAATGGAACAGGCAAGGGCTAAGTCCTTTTTACAACGATAAAGACCTGTCGGGCTTGGACACCATGGAGAATACGGGCGTAGGGAAGCTAGTAACGAAGGCTGGTCTCGTAAAGAGAAAAATGTGCCGTCTTTACGCCGCGTCTGTCGGATGCGGGGATCCTCCAGTAAAACACAAAACGGCGTAAAGCACCGGCCGGTGCCTCCCCTGTCGCGGGCAGGCAGAAAATCCGCGCTCCGTTGGGTGAGCTGCCTCAGCCGCCCTCCTCTTCCCCTCTGCCGAAGCCACCGTGGTTCCCTCTCCAGGGCAGGCGCTTCCCGCGCGCCTCGGGGCCGTGCTTTCGCACACGGCTGGCAGGTCCCCTCCGGACAACAAAATTACACTTTGTTCCAGACGCCCAAGGCTGCAAGTATTTGTCACAGGGGGTTTCATTTCCCTCCCCGGTCTCTTGCTGCGGCCTTCTGGAGACCTTCAGTTGATCTCTCCCTCCGTGAATTCTTCCTTTATGGACTGTTTGCGAGATTTGCAGTCCGGGAGGTCGAACCCAAAGTCTGCCCACTCGTCGGCCCCGCCGCGGTTGGGGATGGTGATGGTGTGGCGCACGCGGAAGTGCACGGCCTCCATCACGCGCTGGCGCTGCAGCTCGCCCGAGCTGCCGATGGAGATGGTGGAGGCGTTGCTGCTGGAGCGGATGAGCTGCTGGGCCCCGTAGTCGTGGCTCTGTTTGAGCTCCTGCAGACCTCTCCAGATGATCATCCTGTACTGCTCCGGGATCTTCAGTGCTCCGAGATCCTGGAAGAACAACACCGCTGAGGCATAGTCGGCAGCCAGCGGAAATGCGACTGTACCGGCAGGAGCGAGCCCTGGACTTTGGCGGGCACGATGTCCGAGCACCCAGCGGTGGCGGGGCTGGACCTCCCCTGGGTCACGACACCAAGCCCACGGGTGCATCCCCCACGGGCGATTTCTTACTTGCAACCAACGGCCAGTTGACCAGTTACTCAAACATGGCTTTGCAGGTTCGAATTTTTTTTTTTTTTTTTCTTTTTCTTTTTCTTTTCTTTTTTTTAGGGGGGCGGGTTCACATCAAACTGATGTGAAACTGGGAGGGAGGGGACCTTTCCCCTTTGGACGCGGGTTGCAGAGCAGCATGCGAAGCGTCCTCCTGTCTGTCCACCTGGGCGAGGAGCCGTCAGCCAGGCTGGCTTCTCCTCCGGTCCTGGCCCAGGAGGCTGGAGCAGCACCTGCCCTCGGGGGCCAGCGTCGCGCACTAACGTGCCAACGCGGGCGATAGGCCGTTACGACGACGCTGCGGGCTGTGGTTGTAAAGCCAAACGAGGTCGCTAACCTCAGGGGTTGGGGGGGGGCTGCACCAGAAGGAACACTGTCGTAGCGGAGAGCTGCCAGAGGGCCGTGTTAATGCCAAACACAGAGACTCACGTGAGTGTTAACTAGAGAAGACAGCGAGTATGCAATTAGTAATTACAAATGCCGACTCGGACACACAGCTCAGCGATCTGATACGAGTTTTGGCCATACCAAACGTTTCCTTTCACGGCTTACAGACGGCCACGGAGTTAGTTCAGAAAAACGGTCCAAAACCAGGCTAAGGTTACGCAACTGGCCCCAGCTACCAATGAAAAATCATCCTGTCTCCAACAGCTGCGTCACCAAAGTGTGGTCGCGCGTTTTGTCGTAGCTGTCAGGTGGGCGATGGCTACTACAAACTGCCTGGGGGCAAAACGGGATCGGGGTAGGAGCTCTGTCTCGGCCAAAACACCAACTCTGGGATTTACAGGGCTTGCTATGGCTCAAAGGGGCTAGGATTTTTTTTTTTTTTTTTTTTTTTTTTTTTCCCTTCTCATTACCCTGATGGGCTGGGGAAGCCCCTGCTTCGGTGCCGGCCTCGCTGTCGTCACCAAGAGACTGCGCTTTACCTGAGGACGGCAGTAGCGGAGGGCCAATGCTCCGTGCAAGCTCAGGTACTTCCAGCATCCCCTCCACCGTTCTTCAGGCCAGCTTTTGCCTGACCTGGGCTGTTTCATGCCAGGGTTCCCTTAATACAAATGCCCTGGGCTTGACTCCCTTATTTCAGCCTCTTTTGTCTTAAAGATTAACAGGGAAAGGCATAAGGTCAGGTTTAAAACTCGCTGAACCACGGTGGAGGTGTTCCCGCTGGTTCCGTAGGCTTTGGGTTACTTTGCTGAGCACCTCAGCTGTTTTTTCCGTGTTTGTTAGGTGGAAAATCTACCTGTGGCCCGGTCTGGGGATCTTTTTAGCTCTTTTGTTTCTGACAGTCTGGAAGAACCAACTGAGGCTATCGTGGTTGCTACCCATGACTGAGCTATGGCTAAATCTGAAGGACCAGAGAGGATGTGTAAATGGAAGGCATAAATCCTGGGGATCATATATTCTGTGTGACAGGTTGGTGCACAGTTTTCCCTTTCCTTTAAAACGGTTTTGTCCTTGCTTTTCAGATCAACAGCTGACAGAAACAAATGGTAAGAACAGATCTTCCCAAAGCATTTACCTCTATGGATAGGTTCTGCAGGTGGTAAATATTCTGTAACCCTTGTGAGGTGAAATAGTCGATGCAGTTTGGACACCCCAATCCTGTTAAAAAACTGCAGAAAAAATTTGGAAAATACAGTGGCATTAACTTCTCATGAATAAAAGCTGTGCTCGCAAGCATCGCTGTAGCAGCAAACCGTGTTTCAGGCCACCGAAAAGGCTGCGGTGGGGGCTGTGGAGAGCTCCTGCGGCCTCTGGCCTCGGCAACGCTCCCGCAGCCCGGAGGGCTGTGCCAGGCACAAGGGCGGGCAGCAGCTCATGCTGGGGGGCTCCGACTGCTCCGTCAGGCTTTCTGTCTGTGGCTGTGGCCATCCCGAGCGTGACGGCCAGTGCCGCTAACGTCAAAGTGAAGCATGGGACTACGTTCGTTCCCAAGACTATGTTTTTTTGTTGGTTTTGTTTTTTTTTTCTTTTTTCTCCTGATCGTCAGAGGTTTCAGCTCAGGAACTTCCTGGGAATAACCCGAGGGAGCTCGAGCTGCCGGGGAAGGGAGACGGGGGCATGCCTCGGTCTCTGCAACATGCAGGCCAGTGGCGCAGGGGTATTTTGCACATCGCGCTGGGCTGCAGCTATGCACCTCTCGTGAGGTTGCACGTACGACCTCCCTGACTTCGGTAGGGTCTCTGTCGAAACGCCTGCGGTCTTTTTGAAGACTGAACTGTTAAGAAGTGGCTGCAGACCTGTTAATGCATTCCTGATGGAAATAAGCCATGTGGACCTGTTTCCAGTCATTGCTGGTAAGGCAGGGGAAGGGGGCAGTTCACAAAGCTACGTGCTGGTTTGACATGCAGGAAAAGACTCTCGTTGGGATGCATTTAACTTCCAGTTAGGCAGGGGTGGGTTACCCAGGGAGAGGTATACAAGGGCAATAGAGGTTTCTAACTGGTAGGTAGCTGGGCTTTGGGTTCTGAGATGGGAAGAATGGCCTATGTGCTTTCGTGAGCAGTGATTTCTCAGTTGGGACCAGTGGCCAGTTGACCAGTTGCTAGACAGATCTGAAGGTTAGAGTGAGGGACAACAGCAAGAAACGTCAGAGGACAAGACAGACAGGGCATCGGACTCCTTCCCTACCTGATGAGGCTGGGATCAGGGTTGTAGGGCGGAGGGGGGGTGCAGTGTGATCCGGAGACCATGGACTGGGACGAGTGGCCCCCATTCATTTCTCCGTTGGGTTGCATGGGGTGACTGTTTAGCATTCCGGGTCCTAGGCGGTGGCCGTGTCAACGCAACAAACAGATCCATTAGACGCCACCCCAACCCTGATAACCACCCCCTCCCTCGGCGGGGAGCCCATGGTCTGATGAGCAGGGAGAGCCCCTGCCAGCACCGGCAGCTGCCCTCCCGCTCCTCCCGTGGCCACCGGCGCTCGGCACCCGGCGAGGTGAGGACCTTACCCATCGGCCCCAGGCTGGGCGCGGAGCTGGAGCTGTGCTGCGCTGGCTGCCCTACCAGCTGGTTGACGGAGGGCAGCTTGTTGATTCCTCCGCCGTGAACTTTGTTCATGGGTGAAAGGACGGGACCGTAGGAGGAAGGCGTCTGCAGCTGACTCCTGCTCGGGGAAACCAAGCGGCCGGTCAGCCTGCAGCGGGTGGGATGGAGCCACCCTGCTCCGTCCCAGAGCTCCCCTCTGGCCGACCGGACTTCCCTGCTGAGGCTTCAGGCAGCCGCACCGATGCGGCCTGCGGCACGGAGAAGCCGCTGTGCACCGACTGCGGCTCTATGGCGGTTGCAGCCCTCGCCGAGTCCCAGGCGTTCGGCAGACTGGGGCTGCTTGAGGGCTCCCCCGGCCACGCAGCCGGGGCTGGGGGTGCTCCCCAGCCTCTCCCTGCTGTGAGCTCTCGGGGGGCTGTGGCAGTACTTACTGCCTCTGCAGGAGCTGCTGCTGCTGCTGCCGGTAGGAGTCAACCAGCTGCTGCGGGACCAGCTCCACCAGCTCCAGGCTCTCCTTTATCTTCATCAGGATCTCAAAGTTCTCCCGGCCTCGCACCTGGAGGAGGGAACAAGAAGCCCAGGGCTTCGCTTCATTCCCGTCCCACCTGGCCACCTTCTGCGTGACCCCTTTTTTCCACCCAGCCACACAAGGTGCGGTGTGCCTGTGGCCAGGGTCTATTCAGGAGTCCAGGTCTGCCTTGGACACGTGCATCCACAGATGCTTTTGCTCCTGTTCCTGAGGTCTCTGCTCAGCCCCTGTGCCTGCCGCGCTGCAGCAGACCGTGCGACCCCCTCCTGCCCGCCATCGCCTCCCCAAGGCATTTCTCGCAGCGGGGACGATGCCACTGCCGTCCCGAGCCCAGCTCTCAACCAGTGCAGCTCACCAACACTTACAGGCACGTAATACATCTCCTCCTCCCCGTGCCTCCGTTTCTTAATGCCAGCCCCCAGTGCTGGGATGCCCTGGGGGCTCTGCTTGAACGCTGGAAAGGAGAGAGGAAGAGGGTCAGCATGCTCTCCTCGGGAGGGCAGGACGTGGCTGGGAGCACCTTGGCTCCCTGCAGGATTTAAGCTCAAGCCATGCAGGCTGCTAGCTGTGCCCCTGGGTTCTGGCATTGGTGACGTGCCTTTATTAGTAATAACAACAAAGAACAAATATATCTGGACACAAAAGCTCTGCAGAACCAGCTTTGCGCTCTGGAGGGAAAAGGAGCGGGTCCTGTTTGTGACACTTCAGATGTAGCTGGGAAAGGTCAAAGCATCGTGCCTGGATGCGGATTTGAGCCCGAACTTCTGCAGCACAGTGATTTCGGGTGCGATGGCAAAGGGGCTGAGGCAGAAGCATCTGCACGGCTTCGAGCGGCAAGGGGGGGTCAGGTGCTGGCCAGGAGCCTGGGGCTGTGGCAGAGCAGAGCCCTGAGCCCCCCCCTGCCCCTCCCGGCAAGGGGACTCACTGCGTTTGTTGGCGTTGCCGTTTTTAGCTGCGCTCTCGTTCAGGGCTTGTTGCTCTCGGTAATGGTCTTCATCAGCTTTCCGGTCTCTGCCGGGACAGGCACAGATCCGTCCCTCGAACGATCTCCTTCCCAGGACTTGGCCGCTGGGAGGAGAGAGAAATCGGTGATCCTATTTCCCACTGCTTGGGAAGTGCATCACGGCTCAGTCCTGCACGTTCTGGTCCAGCTCAGAAACCAGACCAGCTGAGTGCCTTCCTGTCCCTCCATACGCATGGATTGCTCGGGAAGCAATCGAGCTTCCAAGGTACTGAGTGCGGGGACCCCCCCTCAGCAGCAGTCTCCCGGGGGAAGAGGAGCTCCTGGGGCAGAGGAAGGCTCCAGCTGCGGGGAGCAAAGCCAACACTGGGCTGGGTCCCTGGTCCCTCCGTGCCGGTCCTTTTCCTCGCCGGCAGAGAAGAGCTGTGGGGGGGCTGCCATGTCCCCTTCCCCTGGGGGGGCTCCCTGCAGGAGAGGATTCCTTCCTGAGGGCCCCCAGCCCTCCTGCAGTGGGGAGGGATGCCCGTCCCTGCTCCGACAGCCACTCACTCTCTTGTCTCCAGGGTGATGATGATGAGGATGGGCCTCCTGTTCATTCCTCCCACGCAGCTGCTGTTGCACATGAAGTTGTACAGGATGGTGGTGAACTCGGTCCCCACCTGCCCGGGAGGGGAGAGCGGGTGCTGAGCGGGGAGTCATGGTGGGGGGAAGGCAGGCTGGGCCCCCCCAGGGAGTGAAAGGGGGGGGTAGGCAGGCTGGGCCCCCCTGGCACGGGGCTGGCACCTTGGCAGGGTGAGCAGGGGAGCACCAGGGAAGGGTGGCGTGGGGACAGTCCCGGCTGGGAAAAGGGGCCTGCACAAGGATTGGGGGGGCCCTGGGGTCCCCCAGGGTGGGACTGGAGGTGATGTCCCCTTGCACCCCGCTTCCCAGGAATGGGGTGCTCTGGGATGCTTCACAGGGCTGGGAGCTGCATGTGCTCGAACGCAGCTGCCACTGGTGCGGGGAGCAAGCAGGGGGTGGTGGCCTTAGATGTGCCAGGGCGAGCAGGATGCTCCTGCCCTTTGACTCCTACCAAGCAGCCCTCTCACCAGCGGGTTCACCCTCAGCACCAGCGGAAGCCCGGCAAGAGGCAGGGGCTGGTCCTGCCCCCCCGCCCCGGGAGCAGCCGGGTACCTGCGGGGGCTCGTAGGGCACCATCACGCTCTGCCTTCCCGTCACGGGGTCGTCCACGTACTGGGAGAGGTTGTTGCCTTCCACCCGGATGAGGTGGCTGGCTGGGGCTGACTGGCCTGCAAGGCAAACCTCCGCGTTAGAGGACGGGGCCGTCCAGGATGCTCGTCCCGTGCACGCAAGGGCTGCAGCACAGGGCAGGATGCGTGGCCCCCCCACCACCCCCGCAGCCGATGGGGTGGCCCCCAGCAGAGGAGCGAGAGCAGCACTCACCGTCGTTGAAGTCGCGGCCGAGCTCGTGGTTGGGGCAGCGTTTCACCACTTCAGTGACGTGCTCTGCCTTCTTGTAGACGGGCATGGCCCGGATGATGGTGCCTGGGGGCGGCGGGGTGGACACCTTGATCTGGATGGGACATGTTTTTGCGATCTGACAGTAGAGTTTCTTCAGCAGGGGGGAGTACTGGAAAAGAAGAGGCGCCCATCGGGTGAACGTCACTGGGCCCGATGGGGTGGCGGATGCTCCCCTGCCTGCCCTCGGCTTCCTCCGCTGCTGCGGTCTAAAAGCAGGGTTCCCTTCCCTGCCCGGGCCGACGCTCCCGCCTGCGCCGAGAAAGGCATTTCTGTTCCCTCGGCCCCTCTCATCCCCCTACCTGCTGCTTTCTCACCACTCCAAGCAAAACGCGAACACGGCAGTAAAGTAGCAAATTAAAATAGTGGCTTGTTACAAAGCCAATTACCGCCCATCATGTCGCAGCCACCCCGGAGGGACTATGCCAGTGCAAAGCAGCTCCGTGTACCGGCGGAGGGAATCGCCTCAGCGGTGGCCGGCCGTGACGGATCGTGGCGTTGCAAACTGCTGTTGCACATTCCCAGTGCGTTGTAGGGGACGGCGACCAAAGGAAATTCAGCCTCTCTTTTTGGTAACTTTATTCTCTAGGCTCGATATTTGTTTTTCCCTTGGAAATATTTAAATGTGACCAAATTCACCCACGCTGCATCGTATCCACTTTCCACGTAAACCAGATACAGCCACCTACTGGGTCCAGGGCCAGGCGCTGTAGGAAGGTTTTCCAAGCTAGCCTGAGTGTTCTGGCAAAGCAGGAGCACCCGCTACATGGTGACTTAGAGGAAATCTTGCTGAAAATCAGTGTAAACCCTCGTTCGTGCGTCACTCAGCCCGTTTGGGAAGCGTTACCACCCTGAGCCTGTTACCGCACACAGCTCCCAGCCGAGCCGAGGGCTGGGAGCACCGCAGGCGCCGATGCACCCCAGCCTAAGGAAATCATGCTTAATGTCGTGAACGGAATCGCAGCTAATTATGCAAGACCTCGGAGTTTAATTCTGACTAGCACGTGTGACACAGGGAGGGTTTGTCCTGACCACGACTCGATCCTTTGCAGCTGCTCGTAGTGACAGCGGTGGCTCGCAGAGGTGACGTGGTGAGGAGCACTCGCCCGGGCTGGCCACGGGAGGAGGATGCTCTGCCGGCAGCTGGAGGCAGCTCCCGGAGTCGCTTATTAATAGAAAACTGTTCATGACCACTAAAACACGCCCTGGGAGGGCCCAATGGGATTCCCTTGGTTAGGAGCGAGAGGCAAAATCCCCTCGCGAGGACGGCGGACCCGCTCGGCACGGGGGAAGCTCCTGGTGGCACCTGAAAACGGGAAGGCAACGGCAGCCTGGAGAAAGCGGCGTGCCTGCGAGCCAGCCCTGCTCGCATCCTCGCAGCGCGGCAGAGCCCCTCGGCCACGGCACCCGGGCACTTCTGCTCGAGGCCGGGTCCAACCCGACCACAAGTGACCGTCTGGAGCAAGGCAGGGGCTGGCAGCGTGCGCCGGGCGGGAGGAGGCTTCGAGAAGAGGGGTGGGGAAGGCAGAGCCTGTCCTTCAACTTCCAGTAAACGCGTGTCTCGGCTCCCAGGTGCGGGGCTGTGCAATTCCCTTCCACCTCAGCAGTGCCATGCTGTTTTCCATCTTGCAAAGAATGTGTTTGCTATACAGGAGCCCACCCCTGCCGCACAGAGAGGAGCCAGTCCCTGCATGGCAGGGCATGTTCCTGCTCAAAGTATTTTATCTCATCCCCACAACACCACGCCTGATGCCAAAACAATACCACCGTGCAGGGTACTCGTGGGGATGTTAAAGCTTGTCCTGAGCCATCCAAATACAGGTGTGCAGAGGGTAGCGAGGCTCCCGCCGCCCTGCTTTCCCGGTGGCGGGGCTGTTTCTGAGCCAGGGCTGCCCGAAGCAGGTGGGCGGCAGGGCTGGGCAGCAAACCAGCCGCTCGCACAGACTGGTAGGGCATTAGGGGGCTGACTGGGATGGCTCAGCCCTCGTCTTCCCGCTGCCGTCAGCCCAGTCCGGCGCACCCGTGCATCAGGCGGGTTTGAGGAAGGGCTCTGTGCTTCCCCATCCCACTGCCCTTTCTTGTAGGAGTGGATCCAACCTGTGGGCTGAGCGAGCCCCCCCAGCCAGTGGACTGCTAAAGGGGCAAGTGGGACAAACCACTTTCAGGTGGTATTTCTAGGGATGTTCGGGGAAGATATACAGGGGAGGGCCTTCTGCCAATGCAAACGGCAGCAGCTCTGGTGTTGCGAGGATGCGTTGGACCGATTCTCGGCCGGCAGCAGGTACCAGTTCCCAGAGAGGGAAGCCAGCGGTCTGGTGGGGGGTCAGAGCCTGCTCCGGGCTAGGGAGCACAGGAAGATGCTTTGGTCATTAGAGGGCGTGATCGGGAGGTGTAACATGAAGCTGAATCTGGCAGAAGAATTAATCCTCAGTATTGGAGGCATGTGGACTTGCCCGGTGAGAGAGGACACTCGGGAACACCACGTTCCACTGCAATCCCCCAGTTTTGCACTGATACCTGCTGACACCGACTGTGCCTCGACTCTACGGCCAGGTTAGCTTCCTGCGAGCGATCCTGCACCTCCTGCACAGCAGGGATCGTGCCTAAGCTGGAAGCATGGGCTCCGCTCGGAACACGCTTACTCCCCTCTGCCCGGCTGGAGGAGGAAGCTCTCGTGCGGCCGTGGCCTGCGTAACCCGCTCGCCCACAGCACGATGGGGGTTTAATGCCCTCGTTTTGAGGAGACAATGTGGCAAAACAAGGGTTATTTGGAGGGGGGCTCTTCCTTGCCAGGTGTTAAAATACTGACAACTCCTGTCAAAGGATCCTTTCATGTAGACATTCCCGGGCAGTCCTCAACATGCCTGGGAAATATAACTGCTCTGGAAGAGCAGAAGTGCATTATATGGCAAGTTCTTTGGTAACAAATTCTCTCATTATACCATGTTATGACATGGATAAATCTCTCTTAAATAGCAGAGCGATTGCCCCGCAGGGAGAAAGGCTGCCGCTCAACGCAGGCATGCCTCCACTGATAACCTTATCATGTCTTAACAGCTCCAGGATTGCCTTCAAAGATCCTTCCACAATAACAAACTATTCTTTTAAGGAACTCCGTGCTGATAACTCTGGGCAAGAAAAGTCAAGGCTGTGCTCTGCGCGGCCACGCTCCCGGCTCCTCGCAGCGTGCGGCCGTCCTACAGCCGTATCGCCAGCCGCTGCTGGGCCAAGGCTCTCCCGGTCTGTTCAGTGCCACGGGGCGAAGGAGCACTATGTTTTTAGGATCCCAGGAGACTCTACGGCCCCAGCCACGTTTTCAGCCAGGAAGAGCCCTCGGCGAAGCACGCTCTCCATAGGGGACAGCAAAATGCATGTCTTGCTCGGGTGCCAAGCAGAGTGCCGAGCAGAATAGGTGCCGCTGCTGCTATGTGGTTCTCTGCATTCGCTAATAACCTGCCACACGTGCAGCTCTGTGCAGGGCTGTGCTGCGCACCCTGATTTACTGGTACTTGACAAGCCACAGCTGAAGCATGCACGCGCGGCTCGCAGAGAGCACAAAGGCGCTGCGCTTTCCTCAAGTGTGAGACAAGCCAGTTGCAAAGTGGAACCCGGGCGTTCAAAATGCCAATACTTAATCGCACAGATTAGTGCAGCCGTCCCACAGCTTGGTACTCTTCTTTTGCCATGGCCCCGTTTCTGTCACCTGCACTAGGGGTGAACCTCGGGCTGCTCACTCGTATCCTTCCTGGTCCACAGCATTTGGACAAGCTGACCTCTTGAAACCAGCCACACGTGGCAGCTGAGTCACAGCCAAAGCTCACATTGCTCACGCTGCCGCCAACTCGCTGCTGCTCCCGGGCGCGGGAACAGCATCTCAGGGCACCCAAACACTTTCCCGGCGCTGGTGTGCCAGCTCATCCAGACATCAGCCCCCAGATTTCTTTCACACCTACAGAAGAGCTTGGGTATGTTCTGCCCCGCGCACATCCTGCCTTTATTTTCGGTTCCTGCTCTACCCTTTGGACCGTTAGTGTCTGCCTCCCCGGTTACGTTATTACTAAGGCCATCTCTGTTCACAGAGAAAGTCAGACTGTGTCTGTTATTGCACGTTTGCAGAGCACAATAGGTTCACGTGTCAGTGTGGCTTGTGGGTGCTGGTACACTATAAACAGCAAACAGCAGTAATAGCACTGAGCAATCTACCTGAAGCTTACATAAACCTGCAGAACGTATACTCCTCTGGGTTTTTTCTGTAGTCGTGCAGCTTCTGATGTCAGCCCTCATCTGCTGGGCTGAAAGTATAATGCCAGCTCCATCGCTGTCCCTTCCCCACTACAGTCACCTGTCCTGCAGTGCGAGTGCAGAGCACTAGGAATAACTGGAAAAGCCAAATTATTTAAGCACTAGCAGTATGTCAGCATTAACCTCGGGTTCCCTGGGGACTTGATACCCCAAAGTGTCTTTAGATGGGGTTTCTTTCACCTCTGCGTTTGAAACGCGGCTACTTCTTGGGCAAGACGGAGACCATGCTGCACCGACGCCGAACGTAACAGGAAGGAAGCCCAGCAGAGCCCCACGGTGCAATCGGCCCCGGCGGGGGTTTGCCAAGGTTGTCCCGGTACTGCTGCCGCTGTATCCAAAGAAATGTTTTACACACCGCGAGATCCAAAGGAGCTAATGCCCCGCAACGACTCATGGCGACTGATAGGGCTGCAGCTGTGAAGCAGCATTGAAATGAAGTCTCAGCAGCTGCCGCTGCTCACCCTGAGCAAGTACCCAGGACCCGCTCTGGAAGAGGCCACCACACTGCTCAGGCCCATAGCTACTTCTCCTGCGCCGGAGGCAAGAGCAGGGAGAGGCGTTTTTTTCCCCATGGATACTGACAGCCTCGCACAAAAAAATAACCTGAAGCTTCCGCGTGGAAAGACCTACCGGCCAAGATCATCTCCCCCCAGCCCTCCCTGGGCAGCAGAACCGCTAGGAGGATGTGTCCCAACAGATTCGGAGCTGATAAAATCTTATTTATCTTCAACTGTTCACACTGAAGCGTCTAGACTTGCCTGCTTCGGGAGGGCTGCAGCCAAGTCCTCCCTTCTCTCTTGAAGGAAATGATTTGCTCAACAATTACTTTTTCCACAAATCCTCCCCCCTCCTCCCTACCAGCCGCCTCCTCCTCCTCCTCCTCTTCTACATTCCAGTCTCCTCATTAGCTCTACTCAAGACGTGTCCAGGACTGCAGTCAATGGATCCCAATAAAGCCACTAGCCTGGCAAGAGAGAGAGAAGAAAAGTGCTGCCTCCGGCTGCTAATTTCCTTGCGCTCCCCAGCAAGCAGCTGCGGAGCTGCATCCTGGGACAGGTTCAGACAGATCGCAGCGGAGAGGTGATAATAATGTGTCTGTCATCTTACTCAGACATGTAGCATCTTGCAAACCGCAAATACCGTTAACCGGCTCGGACGAATCTGTTACGACAGATCCTGGAAGACGTGCCGACTACAGAGCTAATTTTTTCTTTCTAATTTTTTTAATAACCGTTTTTTAATCACCGGCCTATATAACTTCTCACTGCTCTGGAAATTCCGCCCAAAGCTACTTTGTTGCTCGTTTACTATGAGCTGCTATGAGTTCAAATATGTCCAGCGCGTCACTGATGTCCGAGAGGAGACCATCCGCCGGTGCCCGAGGCACACGGGCGGGCTGGGCGGCGGAGACGCTGCCCGGGCACAGCCATAAGGGATGCCCCAACGCCTGCCTCCCCGTGTCCACCGTCCCTGCACCACAGTGGCGAGGCCGTGCCCGGGGCAGGGGGGTTGGTTCTCAAGGCGCCTGGCAGAGCCCCTCTGCTCCCCCCGGCCATCAGCAGCTGGAGGGGACCCCCATCACCCGCAGGTCCCCCAGCCCCGCTCCCGCAAGTGCTGGACCACCGGCAACACCTCGGGGCAGCAGACCAGCCCGGAGAGGCTGCATGCGCTCCAGCCTGCGTTCTTCTACCTTCATTATCACGCTGCTGCTGCTAATTAAAATCCCTTGGTTCACCCCCAAAGGAGTCCTCTCCCATCCTTCCCCAGTGTGCACATCCTTAAAATAACTGCCAACTGGGATCACAGCCGTTCTTAGTCACTGCTCAACCAGCCGGCGCTGGCACGCTCGGGGGTTGTTTTAATCTTTCCTAGTAAGTCTGACTCCCTCTGTGTGTCTGGACACTCAGGTCCCCTGACAAAGCCAGCGCTGGGGTTCCCCCTCATCCAAAAAGGAAGCCAAAAATCCAGCAAGGCAGTTACTTCATGCTGCATTATCCAGACTGGATATGGGGAGCAAGCTGGGAGGGGAGGGAAGAAGAGGCTGAGTTGGGCTTGGGAGCCACTGCTGGAAATGAAATGCAAAAACCAGAGCAGCAAGACCTGGACTCGGTGGGAGACCACCATCTCTCACAGCGTCCCTGGCAGGCTGTGCTGAGCAGGAGGGAGCTGCTCCTCCTGCTTTCCTACAGCCACTGCCTGGTGTGGGCACAGCCAGAGAACGTGGTTTATTTACTGAGGGCACACCCAGCATCTGTCTCCCCCCGTCCTTTAGGCGCCAGAGGTCAGGTCTCCCAGGAACGCTTTCAGCCACGCTTCTCATGGTGCGGGACGCGGCCCCGCGTGGTAAAACCCTCCGCTGCCAGTGGTGCGGCAGCAGGCCCCGTGTCCGTTCCCAAAGGACTTGGCCGGGGCGGCCAAGGCAGGGAGTGCTGCTGGCTGCCGCACCGGGATGCAGCCACCGCAGTCCCTGGGGCTCTGCAGGAGCCACCGCCTGAGGCCACTGCTGGGCCAGAGCGCGGACATGCATTTCCTTCTGCAGCCTATTTATTATCTCCGTTCCTCCAGCGGGTCCCTCAGTCCCCACCTCCCCCAAGTGTGTCGGATCCCAGCGTAGAGGAGCTGGCCAGAGCAACCTCATTTCCCCGGTGCGTCCTCTCCCACCTCCGCAGCAGTCCCTGCAGGAGAGCGTTGCCTTCCCGCTGGAGCAGCAGTTGCCAGTAAGTCGTTCCCTTGACCTGTGCATACCATACACGTTCAAGATAGTGGAGCTGATAGCGGGATCGTGTTGGAACATCGCACACCGAATTCCTTTGCCTTTTTTCTTGATTCCATTGTGTCTGGAGCTCCTGGAGCCTCATCCACGCCCTGTGAAAGCTGGTGGAAAGCCTCCGGTGGGCCGGCTTCAATGGGCTTTGGAGCGGGCTGATGCTGAGGCTGCTTTCCTACTTCTGGCATGCCAAAATATCCACGCTCTTCTGCCCAGCTACTTGGATAAAAACAAAGATGTTTGTGGCTCAGAGGTAGAGTGTACCAAGCCGTGCCTGCCCCCTGCTCAGCTGCAGGCTGCTGCTGTTGGACAGGTACCTCCCTAAAATATGGTAAGGTGCCAGGGAGAGTTTGAAGAGGGGGCTTGTTTTCTATAGATGCTCCAGAAGGTTTTTCCCTCCTCTTTACAACCGCCTCTACCCCAACAAGCTTCAGAGAGCTGCCAGCAAGGGAGAACCTACCTCCTGCCACACCAATTATTTCCATCCTCCTCATTCAGTTAGCATCACACAAACTGTTTCAGCTCCCCCAGTGCCCGCACGCCAGCTGCAAGATCTATGGAGCAACTGGAACCGGTTCAGCGCGGCAGTGTCCCACCGGCCGAGCTCTGGGACGCAGACCAGTTTGCTGTGGGTGACTGCTGGACAGCCATCCACTGTAGCAGAAACATCTTGCCTCGGCTTTGACCCTCTCCAGCCTGTCCATGGCAGGCTTTTTGCTCCCCGAAGCAGCAGGCAAGACCCTGGACGTGGCCCAGATGCCCCTGTGCCCATGCCCAGGTGAGGGGACCCCCCCGCCTGCTTAGCTCGGAGGTTTGCCCATCTCCCCCCAGTTCCAGGGGCTCCTCGTGAGCCCAGGCAGCTGCCCCGCGCCAGGGGCTCAAGCCCCCGCGTCCTTTTGCAGCCAGGCCGTGGGAGGCCAAAGACCCTATTAACGCTTCTGCTGGCTCTGGCGCACATGGTAGCATTTTAGAGGGGAGGGAGCACCGATGCGCCGCAAACCCGACTTGAGAAAAATACTAATTATCCATCAGTTACCAGCTGGTCGGCGTGGCGAGGGGCTGCCTGTGAGAAAACAGCCAAGATCGGCTCACGGCTCTAGCATGTATGGGCAGCTCCAGGGAACCGAGAGTCCTGATAGCTTCCAACAAACAGGCAGGCTGCCGGCATGCCCCGTCTTGCAGCGCCGCAGCTCCCGGTCCTCCTCCCAGCCCCGTCGAAGCAGCCTACCAGAGGGGGGCTTTGAACCTACAGGGAAAACCTTATTTTCAGCATCTGGCCATTGCTCTCTGCTGATAAGAAGGCCATTAAAAATGGAAAGGGAGGCGGCAGCAGCCTGGAGGGCTTCCCACAGCACAGACCAGCGCGGCTGCTGCGCTTCAGAGTTTGTGGCAACGTGCGGTGCTCAGAGCCCAGCCCGGGAGTTGGGACATCCAGCGTCACCTGCCTGCTGCCCAGCATCCCTCTGCAGGGACAGACCTGGTTCTGGTAACACGAGCCCCAAGCCCATGTCCCACGTCTTCGCCCCTTCTCCTTCCACCCATTTCCTAAATTTAGAAATCCAGCATTTTACAGCTAGAGGGAACAGATGATGGTCCTCTGGTTGGGTTCCCTACACTGCTGGCCTAAGACCCCTGCCTACTCATTCTGCGTTGGGCCAACGGTGTCTGCTTGAAGTACAGCTTATCTTTTGAAAGATATGCAGACTATTCATTTGAATACTTCAGGAGTTGGAGAATCCAATGCATTCCTTGGTAAATTGTTCCTACGGTTAATTATCCTCACTGTTAAAAAATTTCCACCTTGTTTCTAGTCTGAATTTGCCTGGCTTCAGCTTCCAAGCACTGGATCTCATTATGTCTTTCTCTATTAGATTAAAGAGCTGTCTGCTATCAGCAACCATCTCCTATGCAGACTGCGATCAAGCCGCCCTTACTCTTCTCGTGGAGACCTTTCATGCAGAACATTTCTCTAGTATCACCCTACAAGGCATCTGTTCCACATCTTTCACCTTCTTTGGCTCTTCCTCGCAAACCTTTTCTATTTTGCCAACGGAGGGCTTGAAGTGTAGACATGAGGACTGCATGTGCGCACGAGGGCAGTGGGCTCGGTGATACCTCACTCCCCCTGCCTGGGTGATGCTTGCCTACCCAGCCCCTGTAGAGCCAGACATCTCCAAAGGGTCCTGTGCCATGAGCCCTGGGGCCTTTAGGAGCCTCCCTTCCTAAGCACAGGAGAATGGCTAACGCCACCTCTCGCAAAGGAATAGCCAGAGGGACTCAGTCAAAACCCTTCAAAAATAGGAGTCTGCTGGGCTACACCCTTCCATCAACCAAAGCTTATGATTGTATCAGAAGACTATGCCAAACCGTTTGACAAGACGACTTGCGCCAAACTATTTGGTTTGGTGCTGCCTGGGCGCCAGCTGTCAGTTCGTCCTTGGACGGATGCTCCGTGATGCGACCCCAGGTTGCAGGAGGCCTTCGGAGCTGCCGGTCTGGCAGAGCCGTCCCCCCGGGGCAGAGGGCTCCCCGCTGCTCCGAAACGCTGCCTGGAAAGGCGGCTCCACCAAATTCGTGGTCAACGCTTGCAACGGTCCTGCCATCAATTATTTGGTGCAGGTAATCTTAAAGTATTCAAAAGCCACCAGGCTTCCCTAACTACGGATGAAATAGGCAGTGGTGTTTCTTTCAAAGTGCTGAATCAAACCGTGCGTGTCCTTTAGCGCACCGAGACGGTTAATTCAGCTCCCCTTGGCTGGACCATCGCCGAGCTGTCCGATGTCACTGTCCCCAGCCCTACTGACTCTACATTTAACTTTCCCTCCCAAGTGCCTCTTTTCCTAACAGCTTTCCCAGCCTTACTTGTACGCCACTACATACGCATTCACCGCTTATGTAGAGAACCACGCTGTGTACATACATCATTATTTGTATACTGACTGACTGGCAACGTACAGCGTGTGGTTTTTTGCTGAATTCCTTTCCCTGTTTAACCAGGACAGACTTTCAAGTGCAGCAGTGGCAATGCAGAGCTCCAGGTGAGTGGGAGGAAGGCAGCAGCCCCATCTTCCAGCACAAAACATGCAGCTGCGTGGCTGTGACAGCCATCAGCCAGGAGGGCATGGAGGGAATGTGGCTGTCGCCGCAGCAGGACCGTTCTTCACGTGGCAAACCTTGGCGAGCCGGACAGTCTGCACCCACGTCGGCAGTCCTGCACAAATGACTATTTCAAATGAAACATGCCCCGCGCTTTCCAGGGTGCAAGATGCTGCTGACCCCCTCCTGTTCTCTGCCAGGCTTGGCTTCGGCGCAGAGAAATGTGGGCCAGTGGGCGCTGGCCCTGCAGCCAGCCTGCTTCTGGGGGATGCGCAACCACCCCAGCATCGCGGGTCAGAGGTCCGCACATCTCACTGACCGCCTTGCCAAGTATTAAAGCCAGTTCAGGCATTTAACTCCTCCGCTCTGGACCGCTTGCCAGGAGGCTCCCCCCTCACAGCCGCGTGCCCGGCAGCCTCAGCTCCCGGCCCTGGTTGGCGGGCGCATCCTCCGCAGGTGCCGAGAGCTGCCCGTGGCACGCTCACTGGGCATCTCTCGAGCCCAGCTGCTCCCCCGAGGCTAGGAGGGCTGTCACAGCATCGATGTGGCGCTGGGGCTGCTCCAATGTACACGGGAGACCTTAACACAGAGGCTTGAGAAAAAAAGCAGTCCTGTTCTGAGTAGCACAGCTCCCAGTAGGACACGACAGCCACGGGAGCACGGTCAGCACGGGTGATGCTGAGACAGTCTGGGCTCCGTTTTGTTAGAGTTGTGGAAGGATCCCAGGTGGCTGGGATGGCTCCAGCGAGGGAAGGGGGCTGTGATGGGCTCCCTGGCCACGTGGGACCACCTCGGGGAGCTTCTTGCTGCTCCCTCTGCTCTGCTGGGGACAACTGGCCAAAAAGACCTTAGTGGCTTTTCCCATTTATTCCCGGCAGCTGCAACGTGCATTGTCTGGGACAAGGGAAAGGGTATTTCCTTACTGCTAATTAAAGCGAGCACTGAGTGTATCTTTAGTAGATGCTCTCTCCGTCTTTGGACACACATGAATACACCCTGCCCGCAGCGCTGTCCAAGGGTGTCCTGCAGCACCCAGCCCGGCCCTGCCGGCGGCTGCGTCCGCTCCATCCCAAAGCCATCCCCCGGGCACCGCTAGCTGGGGACAGGGGCGAGCAAGCATCAGACACTTCCCAGCCCTCCGTGCCGGGACAGGTGGGACCAGACACCCTGCACCGGTGTGAGTTCATTTTCGTTCGGATGCTTTTGTGGCACGGGAATGCCTCCTTTCCCTGTGCAGGTCCTGTGCAGCTTTACTTTTAAGTGACGTGAGCCATCCCCCGATAGGGACAGGAGTGGGCTGGAGTCACATCCTACCCCGAGGACCTTTGGTTTATTCAATACCTAATGAAATGCATCCTTTAGCAAGGAAAGACAGTGGAAAAGAGTGAAGGCTTAACTGCTCCTACGAGAGCAAGTCGCATTTAATCGCAGTGCTGGTCCCAAGCCCCCGATCAGCGCGATTCGGCAGTGAAGCCGTGAAGCTCCGGTGACCGGGCACAGGGAAGCCGCTCGGCTGCCCCAGCCATGAATTTGGCTGCATTCAAATGCCAGCTCGCTGCCGACTTGCCAGCTCCACCCGCCTGCTGGTTTTCGCAGGAGAGACGGACCTGGTGCTGCGGCAGCTGCCGTAGCCGGTCCCCTCCCGTGCCCTCTCACCACGACACACCGGGAACAGCCCACCGTGCCACGCCAGCAGCAGTGAGTGGAGCAGCACTGGCCAGCCACGGCCCGGGGTCTGCCTGCACGGAAGCATCCGAGGATGCTGTCTGCGTACCGCAGGAAGGACTGTCTTGGCAATTAAACACATCGGCCTCCAAAAGTAAAAGTCATTATCGCACCTCGGGCTGATACATCACTCCTGGTCTGCTCTGCCCATTTCACGATAATGTCAAACCGCAGCCCCGGAGGAAACCCGTCACTCCCTCGTTGTGTCAGTTGTCTTGTCCCAGCCTTTCTGCTCTGCTAACATTTCCCAGAGGAAAAAACCCGCCTGCCTGAAGTGTGCCGGTGGTGAGCAGCTCTCCCAGGCACTCAGGGAGGTATCCGCCGCAGAAATGCCTCTGACGCTGGCCACAAGTGCCGTTTTTTTCTTAAAAATAGGGACAGTGCTACACTAAGCCAGGAGCCAGGGTGTGAACCGAGGACCTTTTGCCACAAAAAGCAAAGCATCCCTCGTACACTCTGCCCGGTTCCTGGGTCCCTGATCTGCAGAGGACTCCTCTGTCGGGCTGCAGGCGCACGGTCAGAGCGGCAGCGGACCAAACATGCATCCCCGCTCCCGAGGAGCAGGCTGCTGTGCCCACACCGTGGACGGCACGATGCCGTGCAGCCGTCCCTCCGTGATTAAAAAACAGCTCTGTTATTTTGCCATGACTTCTAGAGGTAAAGTCACTTTTCCGATACGAGATGAAAAAGGACTGTAAATGACACGCAAGAATTTATGGTGAAGCCAAGAATGGCCCCGGTAGATGCGAGCAAAGGTCCATCTTGCCCACTGCCTCGCCTCTGACAGTGGTCGCTGGTTAACGCATAGGGAAGCACCAGGAGAACAAGGCAGGTACTTCCCGAGGACATTTCTCCAGCTTTGCGATTTTTGGGGATGTTTACCTGCAGTTTAGGGAATCGCTGCGAGAGAAGCTACATTCGAACTGCTGTGCTTGATGGCCCCTTTGGAGAAAATCCCTGAGAAGCAAGCACTGAGGTTTCCTGCACGCTTTGCCTTCCAGGGCCGCCTGTGCAGGCGAAGTCCCTGTCGGGTGGTGGCTGCGTCCTGCAGCCGCCCCGCGCGAGCGTGCCCTCTGCGTCCCGCTGCAAAGCACCGCCAAGACACTCGGGCGTTTGCGGCCGGCCATCCGAAACCACTGCCGGCAGCAGCAAGCATCTGTCTAGCGAAGGCAAGAAGACATGCAACTTACTGTCCAGGTGGCTGACTTGGCGGTGCTGGATTGCTGGAAGGTCACCTCAAAGTGGTGGGGACCGGGGTAGTCAGTGTTGGAGGGGATGACGGGAGCTGGGGACATGGCGTCGAAGGTAGAGCTGGGCTGCGAGTAGGGCGAATGCGTTGGGACATTGGAGGTGTGCTCGGAGCTGTAGGGACTGGTGGAGGCTGCTCTGCTGCCGATGCTCTGATCCATGCTGTTGTTCAGCAAATTGAACTGGGACTGGAGGAAGGGAAAAGGGGAGGAGGGAAAAAAGAAAACACCAGCCAGTTTAGAGACATGGAAACCTCAGCCACACTTCTTCAGGGCTCCAGGTGTCCTGTTACAGCCTCCTTAAAGGGCCAGCGTGCGGGAAAGCCAAAAACGCTGGTCTGGGTCCCTCCGGTTTTTGAACAGGTCACCACTTGCGCAAGGGATAAACTCAGTACGCTGAAATCATCCCCTTCTATCCACTCCATCCTCCCCAGAGGCAGCGAGGTGCCGAGATCCCTGTATTTCTAGCGCACCTGCCTATGCAAAGCCACGCTTTTGCCAGCGGGGAACCGGGCAGGGATTTTCCGGGGTTTGCTCAGGAGTGGGAGAAGTCCTGCTGCGGGACGGGGAGCGACGGCCCCGTCCCGTGCACAGGGCTCTGCTCGACGGTGGCCTTTCCAGCGGCCAGAGCATCGAGGCTCGGGGAAGCTGCCCTGGCACGCAGCGCCAGCACGAGGCGACCGACCGCCAGCCCTCTGGCGAAGGCATCGCTCCCGTTGCGATGGCATCGCTCAACGTCCGACCTGTTTTCCAGACATCTCCCGCGTGCGTTCGCTTGTCGCAAATGTACACGCGCGCGCCGCTTCTGGAAGCGTTTCTCTAAGAAGAGCCCACTCTGAATGGTGGTTTGTGTAATTCGTTTCCTAGCCGGGATGTTTGCTTTCAGTGGCTTTCGCTGATGCAGGTCTAATTTGGGGAAAACCTCAAACCTGCAAAGCGCGTAGCTGTGATGCGGCACCCTGCAGTAAGGTCACAGAGCGAACGTACCTATTTATGCATGTACTGGCTCTTACTCCAGACACGCCGGACCAAATCCTGACTTTTTACTGGTTTTTTTCTTATTCCTCTTCTGAGCAATTACTGTCAGATACTTCCAGCGTGAGCTGGCAGCTCTTTTACCTGCAGGCATAGCCTAAGCAAAGTGATGTTCTTGAAAGCCGCAGCCTAAAGCGGCCTTAAACTTTTGCCTGCAAATCAGACCCCTAAAACCCATTTTTTCTCTGGTAGAGAAATAAACTGATATTTAAAAAAACAGATCCCAAATGCAACTGTTTCTCAGAGCAAGCGGGATGTTTCCCCCTCCCTCCCCCAGAAATCTGCAGTTCCCGAGTTGCTCACGGGTTGCTCCCCCAGCATTTGCAAGCCAGCAGCACGCTGGCAGTCCCGGAGGCGGGTGCTGCCGGCGGCGGCTGCCTGGGCTCCGCCGGTGACCACGCACAGCGGCCGTTGCATCGCCGCGCATCGTCCCGACTCCCCGCAGCACCCTGCGTCGGAGGAGGAAGGGAGCCGCCTGCCTGCGCTCCCCCCTTCACCCAGCTCCAGCCCCCACCCGCCTCCCCCCGTGCCCCAGCGGGGACCGGTCCCTCCAGCCACCAGCACCAGCTGGGGCAGCTCTGGGGAACCAGGAGCTACTGGGAGGCGGCCGTTCGTTCCTCAGCCCAGCAGGCTCAGCCATCTGCCTTCGCCTCCGAAGGTCTGCAAGGCTCACAGCTTAGGAATCAAGAGACGTGTTTTAACTTGGGATCCCAACCTCACCCAAACGTCTACGATGTATAATGGTTTAAAGGCAATCACCCTTCTCCAGGGAAGTTCTCCTGTTGCCTGCATCTCTCGCAAGGTCGTTGGAGCCTGTGACTAACTGGAGGAATGCTGAACAAGATCTGACTTGCTTTTACACATACAGCCATTTTCTCCCCTAAAATATGTGCATAAACCCCTCTATTCCTTCTCGCCGCTCTATAAATAGCCCTGCCAAGGACGAAGCACCCCCATCCAAGCTTTCCACAATCCCTGGCTTCACCCGGAGAAAAAGTTACAAGAAACTTCAGCAAAACAGGCCTTAAAAATGCACCTGGAAAGCCCTTGGAAATGCCCGGCTGCAGGCAGCTGCCGGTGGGGACAGCAGGGGAGGGCAGCCTCAGTGGCAAGGTGACACCAGCTGGCAGGCGTGCAGCACAAGTCACCCTTGAAAAGCAAAGCTCGGGCATCGACCAGGAGGAGAGCAGCCAGGGGAAAAGGGATCACTGCTTGTCAGGGCTGATCCCTGGGCCAAATAATCCAGGAAAATCACGACTGAGCTGGTTTGTTCTCCTGGGACAATGGAAGGGCCCAGGGAATGGGCTGCACACGCGCCCTGGGCCCAGCCACGTGCCTTTTTTGGGGCCGAATGGCACGTAAGTGCTCTGCGCTTGACGAGCAAACAAGGCGATTGCGGTGCTACCCTTGCACACGGACGTGCGTTCTCGGGAAAATCAGGCTATGTCCGCAGCGCCCGGAAGAGCACGGCGCGTGTGCTGCCTTCGTGGCTCATCTCCTGCCGAAATGGGAAATACGGGAAGGGACCGGGAAGCCTTTCACCTCCCTGCTCGGGAGCCACTCAGGAGCAGCTGAAGCCTGTGGCTGTAAAGCTTAATGGGCAGGTAAAACGGGACTGACCCAGTGAGAAGAGCATCCCGACCTCCACACAGGAGAGAGCCTTCCCTAGGGAAAAACAGTGACCTCTTCACACATGAAGGAGATATGAGACCCAGAGCGTCATCTCTGCAAGCCGGGCTGGCTGCCCTGAGCCGGCATCCCCTGCCAGCACAAAGCAACAGGCAGCACCCCGAGGACTGGGGCTTTGCAAATCTGCTGGCAGAGAGACCCAAAGTCAGGTGCAGGGGGATAAACGACCAACTTGGGTTTTAAAACTGACTGAATTTTGGAAACATTCCCTTAAAAGACAAATCGAAGGCTTGAGTGTTTGCGTGTTTGCGTGTGTGTCAACAAACCCAACACAGCCCTTGTGTCTGCGTGTCTGTAAGTATATACGTACACACACACATGTTTATCCACAGATAAATATTCACACAACTGCAGCAACGACCTCCCAAGTAACAGCACTAGAGTGCAAAACGAACCCAGTACATACGTGCTTTGTACCAACATACCTAAGACAAAAAAGAGGACTGAAGTAATTTCTGGTCAGGAAGCGCAGCACCGCACCTTTCTACCTATCTCTAACGGCGTCGATGCCTGTATCTAACTTCTGCCAGAGAGCAGACACAAACCCCTTTTGACTACGAAAGCAACCACAGATCTTGAGGTCAGGACTGGAAACGTATCGCTTGCAGCGCAGGTACCGTATCAGCTGCTCTACCCACCCAGAGACTTTAAACCAGGGAAGGAAAGCCTGCCTGGGGCCATGGGTGCCTGCCGTGAGCTCGGCTGAGGAGGTCCCCAGTGGACGACAAACTGGTGCCGGTGGTGCCCAGCACCACCGGGCGTTCCTCGGACGGATGCTCCAGCTAACACCCCTCCCGTCCGCACGGATGCGGGTGAGGGAACCTGCACCCCCTTGCACCAAAGGTTTAAATCACATCTTGGGCTCTGCACGTGCCGGATCAGGCAAAGCGGGAGAGGAATGCCGACTGGGTCGCCAAGGCTGCAGCATCCCACACTGACACAGCTTCTCGTTCACGAGCAGGGCTGGAGCAGCCGCAGCTCCTCCGTACAGCCGCGGGATGGGGAAAGGCTTGCACCGTGACAAGCCCCTGGCACATCCCAGGCAGCGGCGGGTGCGAAGGCTCAGCAGGCAGAGCTGGAGCACGCGCCCGGCTCCCGCCTTGCTGACGGCAGATAATTTCAAACAAAAGCAGCGTGGCAAACCCCGTTAATAACAAGTAGCACCTACCGTGGTATAATGCTGCATCGGGTCGCTAATGTACAGCATTTTAGTTGTCGCGGGATTCACGGAGCGCTGGGAAGCGTCCCGCCACGGGAGTCATGGGGTCGGGCCGGCGGCGGGGATGGCCGGGGTAGGAAGGCAGGTGGAATGACGGAGCGCGGGAGCAGGGCTGGGGTGGGCAGCGCCAGGGATGCTGTGCTGGCCACCCGTGTGCCGCTGTGTGTTGGCTTTTTTGCTTTTTTCATCTCCCTTAGTTCTGTCAACTAGCTGCATCCAACAACAAAACGGGGCCCACCCCTTCTGTCCCTCATGACTATTCATTAAAGCACAGGGCAGGCCCCAGCTTGCCCAGTGATGGACTGGGCGATACCAACCATTCCCACTGCAGGGAGAGTGGGGGTCCAGCTCCATCATCAAACCCGGCGAGATTCCACCCCAGAAAGCTGCTTGTAGCCGCACGGGGCTGGAAACCCACTTGGCCGGCACCCTTCACCAGCAGACCGAGGTGGCTGCGCTTGTATCAACCAGGCGATGCAGTGACTCTGAGACAGCTCCTTATCTCAGAGATACGGAGTTATCCCTATCTAGATGGATAGATATGGATGGGTGCGGATAGATGGATAGATATGGATGGGTGCGGATAGATGGATATCTAGGTGGCCAGACAGGGATAGATGGCTAGCCAGATTACTAGATGGACAGACATGGATAGACAGGTATCTGGAGCTCCCAGGCAGATTTCCTTCCGCCTCGAGGCAGATGGGGGAACGGTGTTTCCTATGGCCAGAGCCCACCGTGGAAGGCTGCATACTCAAGCAGATAAGCAGTTTAAAGAGCAGTGTGGCATATTTTGAAAGGTGGAACCAGCGTGCGTCGCCCACCTCCCCACACCGGTGCGCACGTGCAGACCCGCGCACAAGTAGGTCAGCGGCAGTGTCGTACGTAAAGCCTAAAGCACAGCACAAACTACCCGTCCTGAAGCTGTCGTCTCTAAGCGAAAAGGGTGGCTGAGGAATTGTTCATGTCTTTAACCACAGCAACCCCTCCCACAGGACCCTGACACAGGTTTTAGGAGCAATGCAGTGCCCGAGCAATGCTGAGAGGGAGCATCTCGCCTGATGGGAGGGCAGGTCACAGAGCGTTTGGGTGGTCTGCTCGCAGCGACTGAGCATCAGCACCGGAGCTGGGTGCCGCAGCACCCGTTGCTTCCCACACGTCTGCTCCAGCACTGCTGAGCACCACAATCAGCAGGCTTCACAGCACGGACTAAAAGTCCCCTCCGCTGCAGCTCCCGTGTCTCTTGCCTTTCTTTCGGGCCGGTGCCATCACGTTATCTGTGCGTTTATTTTCATGCATGTCAGCCTGCCACGCGTTTCAGTGACGCCAGCCGGCAAGAGCTGGCCGCGGCTCACTGGGAGCTCAGCAGCGCAGCGCTCGGTTGCACCATTGGGCCAACGTAAATATTTACTAGCGGCTCATTATCCCGAGCAAGGGCCAGGAGCCGGCTCTGCCCTCCCTGTGTGCAGCCGCTGCACTCAGAGCCCTGCAAGGCCCTGGCAGCGCCCTGGGCTGCACCAAATCCCACCGGGCTCGCCTTCGGCTACAGCGGGAACAGCAAGCGAGGCGACGGCAAGCTCAGCGAGGGGCAGCTCCCCAATTAGCACCACCGCCCCCGCCTGATCCCTCTGCCAGGCTCCTGCCCTGCAGACAAAGGCCGGGGAAGGGAGGGAAAGCAAGTGAAAAGCGAGGGACAAGGGGCCTGGGGGAGGGGAGGCAAGCTGGCGAGGAAGGAAACGGTGGCTTTCTGGTGGGAGATGCTGCCAACTGCTGCGGCTGCTTCAGGGATGCTCCCGGGAGACCACCCTGCTCAGGGCGCTGAATGTGCACAAGCAACCCGGACATCTCGCAGGCCCACTACGCTTTTCAAACCCTCTCTCCGCCTTAGACGGAGGCACACCAGCTTCTTGGAAGGAATGGCGATGGCACGGACCCTGGGGGACCGTGGTGGGAGCAGAACTGGGCGCTGGGAGCGTGACGTGCCCCTCCAGCAGCTCACAAAGAGCTTTGGCTGCCCAGCATGTTTATACCGGAGCGAATGACACTCTCCTCCTGCCGGGGTCTTCAAGCTCTGCTGCCGTTGCAGCACAGAGCCCCTGCGGCTGCATGCAGCAATGTTATCTGTTAATAAGGAGCCACTCTTTTACTGACCACCATACCGTCCAGCTGCAATCCTGCAGTGCAGTGATGGATTACAGGTTATCAGACCCTGCACAAATGACAGCAGTGCTGCACCTGCAGTGTTTGTGTTCGGTTTATGAACCAGCAAGCATCCTGCCGCCCACCCCGGAGCCCCCAACCCGCTGCAGGGAAACCAAGTTTGTGTTTGATGCAGCTCCCGTTGGTGCAGTCTGAGCACACTCACCATGACCGAGTCATTCATGCTTCTCATCTGGAAGACGTCCATCGTGACCTCTGTGCGGTTGGAGACCTCATTGCTGCCCGTGTGGTTGGATGGAGGGAGGTCGAAGTAGGTGCTGTCTGGCTCCCTGTGGAAAAGGTGATGGCAGACAGTCAGCCTCCCAGCTCTCCATCGCAGCCCGCACCACTACCGCCCAGCAATGTGCGATTCCCTTGAACCTCGTCCCGTTCTCAACTTCTCCCTCCATCCTCTGCTTTGATTTTCACATGGCAGAGCGGGCTTTGCTCAGGCAAACTGTTGCCTGGTGGGTAAAGCAAGGAGAGATGGGACGGTTTGCACCCTGCCAGCTGCTCTAGCGTATCTGTCACCTCGGGATGTCTTTTAAGTGAGAGCACGCCAAGGAAGAAAGAGGATGGAGTGAAGCACAGTCCTTCCTCCTTGCTTGATTAGAGTGTGAGGCTCAAAGGCCAGAAGACTTGCAAGAGTCTTGGTGTGACTGGAAGATGTTTAATTTCAGAAAATACCCATTTTAATTAGGCAGCCACCAAGTCTCACGACCTCATGAGTGGCAACCGACGAGTAAGAGCGCATCCTCCCAGGCTTGGTCCCAGCATCCCCTGCCACATCCCGGGCAAGCATCCCAGCCGAAAGGCACCGTCTCCACGTGGCCCTGTACGTGAGACAGCCGGTGTCACGTACCAACGCCAGGTCTAAGGGCCACGGTTCAGGGAAACGGGCCAGCTGTGTCGGTACTCGGCCGCAGCTGGCCAGCGCTGGCTCCGTGAGCGGCACCGCTGTGCCCGCGGGGATGCGGGCAGGGCCTCGCGGTGCTGCCGCAGCCGGTGGGGTGCCGCAGCAGGCAGGGCACGGAGGATGAGGCCCGGCTGCTCTCCTCTGCACGAGGATGACTCAGTCTCCCCTTCCCAGCTGCTGCTGCGGCATTTCTGCTCCCCAAACACCTTTGCTTCCTCGAGCGAGAGGAAGCGTGCCCCGATGCTGACCTCCGACGTGCACAAGGTCAGCCGTGCTGTGGGAGCGCTGCGCCGCGCCGTGCCGCGCTTTGCAGCCTTCGCATGTACTGTGCGCATCGAAAACGCTGGCAGCTGCACAGCCCTTTTCGGAAACAGCGTCCAATACCTGGAAACAAGGTTTGCGGGGCTCTGCCTCCAGCATTTGCACACTCCACAGCCTTTGAACTGCCTAGCGTCACAAGGGCAAAAGTGTTTTGCAAAAGAAATGGTCTGAGCCAAGCGAACAGACTCTGGGAGCAAAATTCTCAATGTGAGAAGTGGAATATGTGAAAACCAGAACAGGCAAATGAAACTTGCCTCCCTTCGGGCCACAGCAATGATACGTGCTAACACAGATTACAGAGCAAAGGGCCACTTCTGCCTCAGAATACACCTCAAGGCAAATGATCAACCACCACTTACAGCGTGCTCCAGAGGTGCTCAAACGTCGTGCCTTCATCAGCTGGAGATGACTGGGACATCTTCGCAGAGGGGGAGTCTGACAAAGGATAAATCACTCTAGGGGCGAAGAGAAACAGCAAGGTTAGCATTGCTGGAGTGCCATCTCACGTCAGCAAAGCGGCCAGCGAAGGGCAGGAGTTTCCCACCTCGTTCCCAGCGGCACGGCAGGGACCGGAGCCCCAAAGGGCCCACTGTGGGGAGGCGATGCCCCCCACCACCCCCCGCAGCGGGCTGCAGGCGGGGAGCAGCATGCGGGAGAGGTGACCCAAGCTTAGCCTGCCCTGGAGTCTGGTGCCCCGAAAAACAGCTTGCACGGGACAGGAGGTAACTGGCAACGCCTTCGCTGCAGACCGCGACTGCAGGTAACAAAATAAAACCACCAGGCTCTCCCGTAGGGGTGGTGTTTCTGGTGACGCCATTGCGGGCCAGCATGCTTACAAATACGTGGGTGCTTTGGGAAGGGCAAAAGCGGCAGGGCGTTGGGTTGTCAGCCCATTTCTGCTAAGCACTGATCCTGTGGCTCAAGGCTCCCATTTCATGCGTTTATGGTATGCTTCAGCGTGGCTACGAACAGCTCCCCCAGCCCCGGGGAGGCTTTGCACGGCTGTTTTTGGTAATCACTTTGAACCAGCTTCATTCAGCAAAGGGCTTAGGCTTGCTGGTTAGACACAGCAAGACCAAACTCCTGAGTATCGGCTCTCCGAATCAAACTGAAACCCCAAGCTAGGTGGCAAAAAACCCCCTTGCAGCAAGAATCAGAGCCGAAGTCACCCTTGCTGCAGTCCCGGTCCGGGCTGCTGGCCTGCACGCTGTGGTCCCTGCTCCCCTGAGAGCAGCCCATGTGTCTGGCTGCTCAGGGGCCGGGACCAGTCGAGGGCTGGGGGAATCCTGCTCCACGGATCTGGGGAATATGGGAGAGACATTCCTCTCGCTGAATCACAGCACTGCCACAGATTCAGGCCACGGGTGGTACCCTGTAGGCTGGTATATGAGATATGCTCGGCTGCCGCCAGCTCCAAGCAAGGCGTGCCGGGGAGGTGGGATTGCAGAGCTCTGAGCACTGGCAGGAGCTCAGGCATCCCCTGTAGCCAGCGGCCACTTAAACTGCCTCAAAAGAAGTCTGCCTATTTTGATGTAGCTCTTCAGCCCCGACCCTGGTTTGTCCGTTTTAGGCACGGGGCAGCTTTTATCCCGGGAACATTGTTTTTCAACAGGCTAACATATTTTTCTGAGGAAGCTCTAGCTGCAAATGCCCACAAATGTGGAAAGGCATAAAGACAGGCAAGACACCCAGATGCACAGTCCAAGTTTACAGAGAAGCCATGACGCAGATATGCTAAATCTTACTTGTTCAGACATTAAAATGACCTTCCCATTTCTAAGCAGCTTGCAAACATTATTGAATGGACTATTGTGACCCCCAAGTCGCGCAAGGCGGGAAAGTTGCCTCTGCTTTGCAGACGGGGAAGCGTTACTGGGAGAAAGTGCACCCTTCACCCAGGACTACGTACGGGAAGTCTGGGGGAAAAACCAGTTCTTCAGCCAAAGCCTTCCGAATGCTACTGCATAGGCATAGCCAGAGCCATTCTCAGTCCGATCTGTTCCTTTTGCCCCTGGACAACGTTCCGTGGCCTCTTTCAAGCACAGAAGGAAGCACGCAGCGTACCTCGGCTCTCCCTTTGTGCCCAGCGCCTCTCCGACCCCAGCAGCAGGAGCGGCAGATTTTGCGGAGCCATCTTGAGCCCCACGCTGCCTTCCTCCGCTGGCAACCCCGCCATGCGGTCCTCCTCCTCCTCCTCGCTAATGCTCTCCCTGGAAGCGGTGGGACCGCTTCCCTGCCCTGGCTGACATGGACATGCCCCAGGCACCATCTGGCTACGCTTTTTACCCAGGCCAGTGTTAGCATCTTGTTTCAACTCGGTACTGACGTCTAATAGTGAAAGCCTGAAAACTTCCTGCTTTTGGGGCTCGAGCTGCCGAGCACGAGGGCAGCCGCTTTCTAACCGAGTGAAGCTCGGGGTCGCCGGGGCCCCTCTGAGTCAGCTGGGGAGCGGGTCGCTGCAGGGGCTGGGCGTTAAAACAAAAGCAGGGCGGTGTGCCCCGACGGCCGATCCCGCGGACTGCTTTCTGCACCCTCTGCGAGACACAGCATCCGCAGATGCTCTTCCAGGAGGGTTCGCCCCAGCAGAGGAGGGCTCGTTCCCTGTGGGTCTCATCGCAGAATAGCTAGCAGGGAGAGTCTGGTGTCCTCCCGTCCCTCCTCATCCCACGTGTGACACACAGAGAAACAAAAGGACCTACGTGGCAGAGAAGGAAAAGCCTAGAGCTGAGGCAGGCGACTGCTGGTGGCCTTACCCTGCTTCCATGCTGCTTTCCCTGGCCCAGGGCAGCGGCAGCTTCAGGAAGGAGCCAGGCCTTTCCCTTCAGTGGAGAAAGCACCTCCGCACCGCCCCGGCTGCGTGGTCATGATGGGTGACACCAGCTCTAACCACGTGGCTGCACTCGTTTTCAAAAGGAAAAAAACCTGAATATTTTAAGGGCGTTTTGGAAGTTCCCTTTCTCTTTCAAAGCACAAGCAGCGTTTGCAAAGCCAGGCCAGTATCTTCCTCACCTTTGAGCTCTAAACGCCACGGTACAAAGGGAAGCTCGGGCTGTCGGTGCTGTTAATGCACATCCCTGCTGCAGTGATCACTGCACATCTTGGGAAAGCATCTCTGCAGCAAGAACGACAGCCTGGCACCTAAGATGATAAAGAATCACAAAAGACTTTGCAAACAGGGTTCCCCACGGTCGGGAGCGGTGCCGATGACCGTGTACTTTAAATGGAGGTGCCATTTAGAGTCCTGTTATGCAACGAATGGGGGAGGCATTCACGCTCAGGGAAGTTGGGAAAGCGCTCTGATGGTGAGGTCCCGCAGAAGGAAAAGACAGCCCATTGGAAGCAGTGGAGGCCCTGTGGCACAGCAAAATTAGAAGTGAACTAGGACGAGCCGTAGAGACTAATTCCGCATTGCTAGAGAAGCATTCCTAGACGGCTTGGATGTAATTACCTTTCCAGCGCCTATAGGCTATGTAAATGGCACTTGGAGGTGACTAACCTGGGGCTAAACATGTCAGCAGTGGCAGAGCTCAAGATCGACCACAGCCCAGGTTCAGCTTCTCTGCCACTTCCAGCCCCCCCGGTCGCTTTGGAGGCTATTTCACCTCTGCCGTAACTGTCAGCTCCCTGATGTCGCCAGCTTCCCAGCACCAAAGGAAAGACCTGAGGTATCACCCTGACTTCTGCCAGAAAGCGTTCTCTAGCCAAACCCCCACTGGGAGGATTTAACACCTCCAGAACCCCAAACCTGCTTATTAAACTGCAGACCTCCGTCCCCTCCGCCTCGACGCAGCAGGGAGGCGATGGAGGGATGCTTGGCGTGGCTGGCACGGGGGCTGCCGCCCGTGGGCACCCGGGTGGCTGGGGGAGCCTGCGGCAGGATATGTGCCGGGTTTATTGCAGGCTTCTAGAGGAAGAAAGGATTTATTGCAGGCTTCTAGAGGAAGAAAGACCGAAACGTGCAAACCAGGGGGTTTGGTGCTGGGCGCCGTGGCTGCTGGTGGGATTTGCCTGTTCTCACTTGGGAGAGCTGCTCTCCGCGTGCTTCCCCAAGCCGGCTCTGCCGTTCGCTGGATTGTTGCTTCCCTCTGTTGCTAGTCAGGGCATTGCAGGGAAACAGCACTCGGGGGTTAAAAAAGGCCAGGAGTACTGAGACAAAGCCTGCAAAGAGGCGATCCACCACCTTCCCTTGCCTTGGGGCTCCACTGCCACCCACCCCGGGGCTGCGGGAGCAGGCTGGGTCGCTCTGGGGGCTGGCTCTTTCCGACCACGTACCTTCCCTGTATATTGCTACCGAAGTGCTTTCCAAAGAGTTAGAAGGGAAATGCTCAGCGTCCTCAGTCTTTTCCCCACTGCCGTGACTTTGGCTGTATCCGAAAGGCCAAGTCAGCCCCCGCTCCGCTGAAGCAGCTGTTTCCCCCCCAGCCCCAGGGACACAAGGAGAATGAAAAGCACGCACCGAGGTCCACTACAGCCGTCCTGAGGCGGGAGAACAGCTCTCTGCAGAAGCAGAGCAGATGAACTTGCATATATTCAAGTGTGCTTCGTTCAGCCCACAGTTGGGGTTTTGACCACAGTCTGAATATATTCTTTGAATTATTACAAATTCAACTTCCTTCTTTCATCAATGTAAGGAAGGGGAAGGGTACCGCGAGCATAACGAGAGGCTGAAGCCTCGCTGAGAGTGATGCCTGGCAGCTGAGTTTCTGCGCTCTCTCGAAGGAGCATCTTTGAATCTCACCATTAATTTTAAGCCTCAGCTTTAGGCACTTAGACATGTCTGTGGCTATTTCACCTGGCAATAACGTATTTGCCGCTATCCTGCCGCTCTAACAGCCCAGAATGAAACGTGACAGCATTTTGCAGCCAGCTTAAAGGGAGATAAACGCACAAACCCTGTGTAACAGGGCTGTTCCTGATTCCTAAAGACTCTTGGCCCATCCTGAGAGAGGAAGACTTCTGGGAGCGATTTCCAACTCTCACAGCGAGCTGCTGTGTATTGCTTGATGGCTTGTGAACCAGCCCCTGGCCCTTTTCTCCTCCCCGCCTCTGTGTAACGAGAACCATCAGGCTCATCCAGCCCGCAGCAAATAATGTTTGCAAAACGCTGACGGTCCCGAAGTGCCAACGCTACCCTGTGCTATTGTTCATTTGTCCCAGATTATTACATTCACACCTGCAAAACAAGGCTTGTAAAAGCGACCGAGAACCGGCGAGCTTTCCTGCAAGCACACTTGGATCTCGGGAGCCCTCCTTGGGGTCCAGCAGCTCACTAACAGTTTTCTTTCCAGGGAGCAGGCAGGTTCGACAGAAACGCTCTCTGCCGGATAGAGTCGTCGACAGGCAGCTCGTGATGGGGCAGGAGGCTAAACCAGCCAACTCTCCCTCCCTCCCTGGCAGCCCTGCTGAGGGACCCGGCGGCCGGCAGCCAGCCTCAGCATCCTGCCGGTACCCAGCCCCACCTCTGCTTTTCCCATTCAAGGCTTGGCCGGTTTTTGCTCCGCAAGTGCTTTACCTCCAGATTTAAGGCACTTGGGAGCAAACTTCCCAAGACGCTTTAATATTGTGTAACTAGCCTACAAAGCAAAGCGGCCACAAATCATCTTCCAGCTGCGTTATCGAGCACTCGAGAGAGGGTCGTGCTGAGTAACTCACACACACAAATAGCAAGGGGTTTCCTTTTGTCGTTTTTTTCCTCCTACCTGCTCTGGCTCCCCAAGCGTTTCGAGTTCCCCCGGAGGTCTCCCGCGGACAGGAGCGGCCTGGGATTCAGGATCTATGTTATTTACTGCACTACAATCAAGTAGCGTCCCGGTCGCCTAGGCAATGACATTGGAGCTGTTGAAAGCTATGTGAAAAGTGAGGCAAAAGCTTGCGCGCTCCTTCCTGGAATAGGAGGCAGTTGCAAGGGGGTGGGGAATGCTCAGCCAAGCGTGCCGGGGAATTAAGCTGGTCACCAGCGCCAAATCGACTCAGGAGCGAGCTGGGTCTCGGGGCTTTGCCAGCAGCAGCCACCCAGCACCGTTGCGCCCGGGGCGGCTGCTGGGGGTCGATCACGATGGCGCGGGGAAGGAGACCCGACGGGGACCGCCGCACCGAAGGAAGCTCTTCCCCCCACCAGGTTGATGGGTTGAGTTGGTTTTGTGCTCGCCTTGGTCAAAATGACCAGCTCATCCCTCCTGGGGGGCCGGAGGACCGGGGCAGCCTGCCCGGGGGACCAGCATGGGCCAACGTTTCACCCTGCTGCTTCCCCCGGTGGGAAGAACGGCTTGCCGAGACGCACGTAGAGTGGCAGTGGATGAAGATGGAATATATCTGGTTAAAAGCCATCAGCCACGAGGCCGATTCTCTGCATTGTGTGGGCTCACTGATACACCTTCTTACTGACACCCGTGTTCCAAAGCTACCGTTTTGCTGGTCGCCTGCCCTATAGCCTGCGCACGGGGACTTGGGGGGGGGAAACGGCGACTGGCGTTCATGGCTGCTAAATCATCGGCTGCGCTTTTAAGCCACCTGCCTCCATTTGGGGGCTAACAGCCCGGCTCTACCCACCAGCACCCACTCTTTGGGGGGCAGATGGTGACAGCTGTCACGTTCTGTCCCTTCGTTATGGGCAGGGTCACAAAACAGATGCATTCGCCATCCCCAAAGCACATCGGAGCCGCTGTAACCAGTTTTTGGGGGCCGAAATACCTAACCCATACCGAAAACGGGCCTCGAGCGTTTGCTCCGATCCCAAGGTTCATTTTTTTCAAATGACGGTGATTGCATTCCCTGGGAGAGGAGGCGCGCTCCCGCCCGGAGCATCGCTTTCGCTGGGTACGGGAACCAGGCTCGCTGCCCACCCACGAAGGCAGGGGGGCACGGGCTGGCAGGAGCGAAGGGGAGGAAGGCCTGCGTGCCCCCACCGCTGCGAGGGGGTCCGGTCAGCGGGGAAGGGACGCGGAGGCCTTCGGGGCCCAAAGGACCTGACTGTTTTTAGGACACGGACCTCGCCATCACGGTAACGGGCTTGGNCCAGGGAGGGGTCAGCCAGGCTCGTCCCTTGAACTGGTGACCCTTGGCTCCTTCTCCTCCCCAAACTTTATTCATTTACGTATTCTAGCCCAGCTGGCATCCTGTTCACCGCTGTGGTTCTATTGCCATTTCCAGTCCCTCGGTCCTAGCTGGGGAGCCTTGCCGGACGCCCCGGCTGCTCTCCCGTTGCTG
>VYZV01042728.1:454586-470844 GCA_013401275.1 Pandion haliaetus
ACCCCCCCGGCGCGGCCGGGCCTTCGGGCCCCCGGGGGCGGGCGCTGAAGAAGCGGCGGTCGGGCTGTTGCTCCTGCAAAAACCGAACTGGCTGTGTGGGGCGGGTTGCTGGCGAAGAGGCTTTTAGTCAGCGGGGGTCTTTGGACCGGAGGCCTGGCTAAGGTTGAGTAAATGATAGTTACGGGACGAAGAGTAACTTTTAAAAAAAAAAGATTAGCCAACCGGCGGCGCTGGAATGAGCGAGGACTCCTGTTAACGTAACCCCCCTTTCCTCCTGGTTTGACTGTTTTTACTGTGGTTTGCAGTAGAGCACGGCGCACGCCAAGCCTCTCTGAAAGCAAAAATCCTCCTTGCATCTCCAGCGCGTCAAAGGAGCGGCAGCACGGCGTCCTGCCACGGCACCGAACGAGTCGTGCTTCCAGCCCCCTGTTGGCGCGCCAGCTCAGCTTTGGTCTTGTTCTTGTTCAGGCTTCGTGCGTGCAGTACCGTTTGGTGGTTCGGGATGTGAACACCCTCCAGATCCTCCAGCTGTACACTTGCCTGGATCAGATCCAGTACATAGAATGGTCATCCGATTCTCTGTTCATACTATGTGCCATGTACAAGCGTGGGATTGTTCAGGTAAGGACGAAAGCAGGACAAGGTGGTGTGTTTCCTGCTGGGGATTCGTGTGGGGTGTGCCTAAGAGCAAGCACTAGTTCAATGCTTTTGCTGAAGTAACCAATGTTGTTATCGATAACACATGGTTTGAGGATAACCCAGCATGCCATTATTTTTAAAACCATGACAAATGTCTTAGTTTGGAAAAAAAACCCAAATGTGAAATGAAAATATTTATCAAAGCTGTAAATTATCTTACAGTTTCTCAGTTCAGTAGTAAATAAATACATGCAAACTTGCTAAATGGACTAAAACATTTTTTTTGAAGTGCTGGATGTTCAGAATATTTGTCCCAGACACACACACACACACCCCCCCNGCACACTAAGGTGCGGAGCTTACTTTTGTAGTGGGATCCAGCGCCAGTCCTTCATGGCCACGGGCTTTCAGAGGTTTCCTGACCTCTCTGGTATGTGATGCAAGAACCTTTTCTCAGCTGTAGCGTATTCTTGTAAGCAGAGGTTTTGAGGAGCTCTTCGTTTGCTGCACTGTCTGTTTGGTTTCTTCTCTGCCCTAGGTCTGGTCCTTGGAGCAGCCAGACTGGCACTGTAAGATAGATGAGGGGTCAGCAGGGTTGGTGGCTTCATGCTGGAGTCCGGATGGTCGTCACATTCTCAATACAACTGAGTTCCATGTAAGTGTGAAGTCATGATTACTCTCAAGAGTATCAGATGTTACTGTCTGCTCTTTGCCTCTTAAAATAACCTAAAGCTCTTAAAGCTGGAGTGGTGGAAAAGAATGCGGATATAGTTCTCTATTCATGTGTGTAATCTAGGTTAATTCCAGTTCAAATGTTAGTTCTTCTGTTAACATTTTATCATCAGAAGCAAGAAGATAAGATAGAAAATGGACAGTTAGCTTTGAAGGTAAGATTTTGTGTTTGAGAAGTGTAGGGTGACTGGCATTCATCGAAGCAATTTTAGAAATCAAATGTGTTGGTTGTAACTCAGGGAAGGCTCAGGGTTTTCAGCAAAAGAAGCCCCAAACCATAAATATTGGAGAGTGGCTAGGGAATTGAAAAATATGGTCTTAGGTTTATTGACCGATGAGATGAAACTTAGAACCAGATCCGGGAAATACTTTCATAATGGTTTGGTTTGACACACAGGAGTCAGACTGCTGTTGATAGAACCACTTGCAAAATTAAAGTTAAAACAGCTGTAAGGGCGTATTGATTAAGAGCCATATTCTGGAATCCACACTAAGGTAGAATCCAGATCAGTTTCTGGATGCTGGGCACTGGGCTTGTTGGAAGGCACGTGGAAGTGACTCTCCACCTTTATAGTCTTTGGATTAGAGCTGACGATTCATGTTACTCAGTACACTGGTGAATGGTCAGAAAATAGCTAAGAACTACATGCAAGACACTTTTCTCTTTGCTGTATTTACTCTTACCAAAACTGTAGGTGGCTTTTAGGTGATACGTTATTGTGTCATAACCTTCACTAGCACTGAATTCAACTGTTAGACTGCAAGTTTTTTCCTTTTTTCATGCAAATCCCAATGTCAGTAGAATGTAGATGGGGGACTTTGTCATCTGTGTGTGCGGACTGGAGTTAGTGCAAATGCTGATGCTCTCCAGGGAGCCTGTGGAGAAACTTGCATGCAGCTATGTTGTATGCACACAGGGTGGAATTCTCTGGCAAGGATGTTTAGTGCTGGCTGGGGTAGAGATTTTCTGAAGCAGTCTCTTTCCATTCCCCTACCCCTTTAGGTAGTGGTTTGTGAGGAGTGATGAATTTATACCTTAGTTTTCCTGGGAATGAATCACTCTGATGGTGATTAAAATAAAAAAAAAAAACAGTCCAGAATTTCAACCTGAGGTCAGTAAAGACATGCCTGCCAGTCAGGCAGAAGTGTTGTAGTCAGAAACCCAAACTGAAGGCTGGTGCTATGTGCTACAAGCGAGTATCTCATAGCATGTGTGTGTGGGGGTGGACTAGCAAGTATTTATTGCTTCCCAACAGAACTTGGTTTGACCTTAGAGGATTTCATTAAGCCTTTGCCAAGTTGGCATCTGTGATGGGATAAGTTTTCTTTCCAGCTGTAAACAGGTTGCTAAATTAGCTTTTGTCAGACAGCTGCCTGGGTTATGCCGATGTCTGAGTTGTGTTTACTCTCTCTCTGCTAAATCCATAGTCTGGTGGGACAGACGCGAGTAGTGCTTGAGACAGAAGCTTGTCAGGATACTTAATGTTGGTGTATTATGTACGTTATCAAATTCAGCAATTGCTTGGAGAGCTGGCAACCAGTGCCGCTTGGCTTTGGTAGCCTGACATTTTAAAACAGCACCAACTAATTACTCATACTTGTAATTCTTCAGGTCAACATGTGAACTCCACTGTAAGATCACAAATAACTTCATTATTCTTAGATTTTTTTTTTTTAAAGGTTATGGTTGTGCTAATTTATTTCTAGCAATCCGTACTTACTTGTGCCTCAGAAAAATTATTCATCAGCTAACTTGCAGTCAATTTCTCTTTGTGGTCAGCATTATACTGAATAATGTTGTGGGTTTTTCAGTGTGACTGGTGTGCAGTTCCTAGCTCGAGATGAGTGCAGCAGAATTCTGACACACATTTCCAAAATCCGTTTTGACTCTTCAGTCTTTTGAGATAGGCAGCGATGCTCTGTATGTACTTAACATAACTCTGCAAATGCAAAATTATTTTATTGGAGATGAATCTGTAATAAAGTGTGGTTTTTTGGGTCCCAGAACTGTTACACAAGGTATAGTAATGTTGAATGGCACAGGTAGCCAGTTACTGCAGTAAACAGCACGATATACAAGGCAACTAAATGGTGCAGTCTTATCAGAGGAAGTATATAAAGACTCTATCCTTTCACTTGATAGTGGATTCTTTTTCACAGTAGTGGATTACTGACAGATGCAGAGGACTTCACTGTGCTTAATTACAAAAGTGGGTGTTGTACCCAGTTACTCGCCCCACAGTTTTGAAAGTGTCTTTGTGCTCTGTTAGCTTAAGTGTTAAGTGTGGAGGGGTCATTTTGTCAGCATCTAGGATGGAAGTTCTGCTGAGATGTGGAAAAGATGTGGGCTTGTTCCTTAAACTCTTGTGATGTTGGAGGAACTGGCAAACTGCAAGGTAAGGTACAGACTTGCTAGGCTTTACCAGGCAAAAACTAGTTTTACTGGGCAGCTGGAATCCTTCAAAGGTACTTCCAAACTTGGAAGGCTTTTTTTTCTTTAATTGTCTGCTTATATCCTACAGGTACATGTGAGAAGTGGTCAGAATAGTTGCAACTTGATTTTTCATCACCTTGTTGTTTACACCAAGCTAGAGTACAGTTCTGTTAGGAAAAGCAGGTTTTTTTTTTTTTTGGGGGGGGGGAGGGGGAAGGAGGTACTTTCTTCTCATTTGATTAATCAAGAGCAAATCTAAATTAGCTGGAAAAACACATTCTGAAAGCCAGCTTATGCAAATTCTATGTGGAATCTGAAAAAGTTGGAACACCATGTTTAATTACATTGGTTCATGCAGTGCACTAGAAAGCAGCTTTTTGACCCATAGCTATCATTTATTCCTTATTTTGTAGCGGGTGCTTCCTCTCCTGCTGAAATCTACTCCCTTTTGTGAGGCAGTTCTGCATGCCCGCAGTGTGTAACACAGCAAGCCGATTGCTAGAAGATTCCACGTTATCAGTTTGTCCTGTGGAAGGTGGTGTGCCAGGTATCTCTCCTCTTTAAGTGCTGTCGTTCCACCCAAATTCGTAGGCACATGTAGAGCTGACGCGAGAGCTGCAGGTAAAAGATACGGAGAAGGCAAATGGATCCTCTGCTTCTTCCTGACTTCCGTGTTTTGTGGTAGTTTGAAGATCAGCAGCATCGTTCTCGAGTGTTTCTTTTAAGAGCCATACTTATAAACTACATTGTTAGGTACTGAGGCATTAAGGAGCTTCTTTCGAACTGCAGCAGCAGGGGAAGGAAGTGTGTGTTTCTGTGTGTATTGGAGCTAATCCTTAGTAACTGTAAATGGCTACATTGGTTGAAAAATGCTTTCTGTCGAGGAATGTGCTCTGAATAAGCTTCTGAAATCCGGTGCTGACAGACACGGCTATGTAAGGAGGCCTTGTGACCCAGTCAAGTCTGGGACAAAAGTTGACAGTCATTTGAGATGCAAGGTTGTTTAAAAGTGTGTTTTTATCTATTGAAAATCACCAGTCTTACACCTGCCTATAGCTGTCAACATTGGGACGTAGTCCTGAACCCAGCAGTGGAGACTGTTTATCACGTTACCATCTAAATACTTTTTATTTCTCAGCTGTTTTTAGGCTATTTTAAAAATGCTTCTGCTTTTGGTTTGTTTTTCCACTGCAAAACAACAGCTGAAAACTTCTCAGACACCATTATCATTAGGATTTGAGTTTGACCACTCCACTTAATCGAGTCATCTGTGCTAAAGAGAAAGTACCCCTCAAAATGATCAGTGAAGAAGTGCTTGCTGCAGTCTTAGTTGACCACAATCTGTTCTCCTGCTGTAAAAGCAATTGTCCCTTCCCTGCAGAGTCTTTGAGAAAAGCAAGCAAAAGCAATGCAATTTATTGGAACTTTTGAAGTATTGGCTTTCTCTTTTCACCCTCTGTACAGTTTATGTTGGTCTTGCGTAGTCATATCTGCTAGCTGTGAAATAACCTTTCTCGGGCTAGTTTACGGTGGCAACTTGGGCAAGATTGTGGAATGTTTCAGTTCCAGTTGGGAATATTGTTTGTCACAATTTAATTGTAAACATACTGTTAATCATGTAAGATAGGTGTGAAGTCCATATGTTAAGCACATAATGTAACTTTCTCAGTTTACAGTGTACACAAATAGAACAACTGAAAAGAATCCTAATTTCAGGAATCAAAATGGTGTGCTTTTACATATTTGTAACACTGGGCCAAAAACTTCAGGTTATGTGTTTGCAACCTCTTGCCCACGTCACACAATGAAGTTACGGCAGAGCATATACATGGTCTCTGACTTGTGGTTGTGTGCTTCCCTTACTAGCTTGCAGCCTTCTCAGGAGAGAGATACTGAACTTGAATAGAGAATCTTATTAGTTGTTATGGGTCTGTTGTGACTGATTTAGACCAGCTCTGAAGGTGAAGTGCTTTGGTTATCTATCAAAGGGTAGTAGGCATCCAGTATAATAATAGGTCTTTGTTTTTGAAGGTGTATTTTTGCGGGGTTTTTGTCAACTGGGTGTAAACATCCCATGAGTGTGTGTTGGCTGTGTTCTGTAGTGTCTCCCCAGTATGGCAATGGCATTATTGCAATTTATGTCATATGTGCTAGGAATGATGTGTTGGGGAGGTGTATGGGGCAACACAGTACTGCTCCAACAATATCAGTGTTTAATGTTACTGAAACTTTCGGTGTCAGTGAAGTGCGTGCTCAGCAGTTAAGCACAACGTGACAAGAATGAACAGGGAAACCATTATTACTGTCTTTTCCAGGGAGTTAGAAAACTTGTCCCTTTTAGAGAAGGTTCTGTCTGAACAGCAAACAGAGGACTGCACCCAAGGATGAAGTGGAGATGGATGCAGAAAGACTTTTCAAAATGAAGGTGTACTTGCCTTTTCACTTCTGTGGTGGAGCCTCAGGCAAGGCAGAGGTGACAGTAAGAGCTCTGCTTGGGATGTGCTGTTTCTCACCTCTAGAGATTTTCCTCTTCCTGTACGCTTGAGCTGGGTGTGAGCAGTAAGCTTTCGCCTTGTTCTGAGGCTCTGAGCCAGCCGATGCGGTCCAGGATAGAAGTGTGTTTGACGCACAGCAGGCCAGGTGAGTCAATTATGAGGCGAAGTAGCAGCACAAGTGTAAACTTGGAAGCCTTTGTCAGGAAAAATTACGATCCAGACCTCAGCATTCAAAGCTTGCAGCTGCTAAGCTTGTATTAAGTGGCTGTAGAATGCGTGTTGTGTATGCTACGTGTTTTGGTCAAGGGAGGAACAGCAGCAAGTACATTTAACACTGCAATTAATAGGAGCAAGCAGCATATCACTGTTGCAGTTGCTATAGAAGAATGTGAGTAGGCATTGTGTTGGTATTTTTAAAGTAAATCTTGCATGAAGAGCAGACTAACAATGCTGTATTTTTGTATGTCCGGAAGTGAGCAGTTGCAGTGATAAAACTTGATTAATGTTGTTCATCTAGTGGATTCCTCTAGGACCTGCTAAACTTAAAGGTGGTACTATCGATGTCTAGCTGCCATTTCATACCTGTAAAATAAAGGCAGAGAATAATAAACACTGCATTAAATAGTGCAGCAGTACCTTTTCTAACTTTGGATAGAAGCAGACTGGAATCTGATCTGGTTGCACTCTTTCCTGTAACAAATTAAAAAAAAATTGATTTCTGTGTTGTTTCTTCAAGTCTCAGAAGTTTATTCTGTATATAAAAAGCAGTAGGGAGAACAGCTAATGCTGCTGTTTTGCTTTGGGACTCCACGTATCTCTGGAGAGAGGCAGCATTTATTAGGATTCTGTAACTTCACTTGAACACCATCTTAATTTTGCTAGAAAGCATGACTTGAGTAAATGACAGTGTCAGCTATGAAAAACACATGCAAGTTCTGTTGCAACACACAGTCTATAGCGTTACCAGGTAGAACAGATTCATAGGATGCTGCCTTGGAGTCCTTTGTCACCGTTGAATAGTACCAGTGACTTCAGGGAAGGAAAATGTGCGTTGAGGACAAACACACAAAAAAGTGTAGCAGAAACTTCCTCCCAAGACTGCTGGTGATGTTGGTGGTCTGCATCTGATGCAGGAGGATGATGAAATGGTGGACAGTGCTGAATTTTTACTTATATAATGAATCAGAACTAATGTTGTTGTTAGTAGTTGTGGGAAAGACGGCTTCATGACCGTGGCGCTTTATTGCAAAAATTTTTACCTGCGTCTCTTCTAGAATCTCTTACCTTGGTGCAATAAAATGTAGGAAAACACAAGAAAAAAATTACACTGGAAACATTCCTTGCTCCAGATATAAATGCAAAGGTTCACATGACATACTGATTAATGCACATATGTCTGGTGTGGCTGCCGTTGCTAAGGGAGCGTAAGTATTTGTTTTTAATTGAATAATCTGCAGATGGCAACGCAGAGCTTCTAGAATGCATGCTGTGACCTTGAAGAGCTGTGGAGAGGCTTGTTTTGCAGCTGACTGCCTTCTCTGCAGTTTTTGTTTTATGGATGCACGAGCCTCCAGAAATACCCCAAACGTGATGTTCAATGCCTTGCTTTGCATAGCGTATTTTGGTTCTCTTCTAATTCTTTCAGTAATTATGTAATGTTGCCGCCTTGTGGGTGGTTGAGGAGGGAAGAGCAAAATGCAAATTAGCTGTCAAAGTTGAGTGTGTCTAGAAGTTAAAAAATATAGCTAAATTTTCATACTTAGTAGCTTTTTTTCCAAGAGATAGAATGTTCTGAAGTTGCTGTAACTTCTCATCCATTCATCAATGCAAGAAACTTCTCATCTCTCTTCCAGATTCCATTACGGAACTGTGTTTTTCTAACTCAAAAGTGTCTATCTATGACACACTGGCGGTCATGTAGCTAGATTTGTGCTAGTATCGGTAACTTTAGTGTTAACGAAGAGCTTCCCTGCATATTGGTGTTGTGCATCTTATATACCCCTCTAGAGTATTCAGTGTGCCTGTGACGATAATTTGGAATAAGTAACCTTGCTAACTGAAGGGAGTTGGGAGACAATTGCTCACAGTTGCTTCTCAGGGCTTTGTGTTTGAGCTACGAAGAATAGCTGCAAAGTTTAATTAACCACAGAATGTATGTTGATCTACTTTGTGTTGCGGAATTAGGTTTGCGGGTTTCTATTTACTTAATTTTTTTTTTTAATCTACAAAAATAAACAAATACTTGCTTGTCTCTCTTTGTGACAGCTGCGGATAACTGTGTGGTCCTTGTGTACAAAATCTGTATCTTACATCAAGTATCCCAAAGCTTGTCAGCAGGGTAAGTGCCACAAATCTAACACAGGAATAGTATTTTTTAATATGGCAGAAAGGGGAAAATGAATTTGGTGTGTAATGATGCAACACGTGTTTCAGAACAGGCTCTGGCACCCTCCCTGCTAGGGGCTAGCTCGCCCTCCTCAGGGATGCAGGTCTCTGAGATCAGTCCCTGTGTGCCACCTGCTGCAATGCACTAAGATGTGCTCTGGGGTTGTCATATTCTCGCCGTGAATGAAGGATTACATCTGATCTACGTGCCTGTTCTTCAAATACGCAGCTTTGTTGTGTTTGCCTCTGAAGGGTCCTTTAAGGCATTAAATTAAGCTGGATGCTTTGGCGATGAAAAACACAAATCCAAAGTGGCTTTTGTCACATTCTACACATGAAGAGATTTGAAAGGGAAGCTCATGTCAGGACTGCCTAGCCACAGGCTGTGGTTAGCAGTTTCCTGCCTGAGGCTTGTATATAGTGATATCCCATATATGACACAGACAATTGGGTATTGCATGTAAAGTAAGAGTAGATGAGGAACCAGCGCCTGGAAGTTGGTGGAGTACCAATGCTTGCATAACTAACCCATTTAGCTAGACTAAATGAACTATTTATTTGAAGTCTGGTTTTTATATAACGACTGTCTCGGTAATTAAATATGTTTTTGAAGCATGCTGAAGTTCTGCAATAGCTCTGAAGCTGCATCCTTAGAAATAGTACATTCAAAGTTTAAGAACTGCTGACACAAGCCAATTAGTAACGCTATGCATTGCCTTGATTAATGTGAAGATACTTTTCCTTCTCTTCTTACTTCTTTGAATTGGGAGTAACTGCTCTTCATTGAAGAATCGTCAGCTATTGTCTGTCTTTCTTTTTTTTTATGTATTAACTTTGTGTCGTTGGCAGGGATAGCTTTCACTAAGGATGGCCGATATATGGCAGTAGCAGAAAGACGTGACTGCAAAGACTTCATTAGCATCTTCGTATGCAGTGACTGGCAGCTACTGAGAGTAAGATATGTCCTTGCCTTCCACTGCTTCTGCATAGACTACAAGCATATGTTGCAGGCTACTTTAGACTTGGTCACTTTGGTAGTCTGGTTTTAGACTTGCCGATGCATTTTCTATCCAGCATCTGGCTCCTCCATTGGCCTGCAGGCATACTTCTGTAGCAGTATTCTGTTCAGGAGGCCAATATATACTATATGTGCATAAAGAATTTCCGATGGAATGCAGAAGTTCCACCTTTAAATTCTTGCGTAAGCTTCTTTACAATAAACTGTGCTATATTAATAATAATGAAAGCATCCAATGCTTGATAAAGTGGTCATTTGGAATGTATAATATATACTGTCATGTTTTCTGTTTAACAATGAGAGTAGCCAGTGGAGGATGCACACTAGCATGTTGTAGAGGACCAGATGGTTCTGAGAAACTAAAACCCATTAAGAACTAGTCCATACATAGATACATAGCATCACCTCTGGTTCAGGAATTCAGAGTCTCATTAGAAGCTGATAGCCAAATTTGGGAAATACCACTAAACGCTTGTCATGTTCCCAAGCTCTTCCCTAATGATCCCGTACCGGTCTTTCTGAGGCAAGGAATTAGGCTAGCTAGATTTCTTGACTGATTCAGTGTACCTATTTTTATTTTCTTATGAAATGCTGTTCATTTTAAGGTCTGGCAAATTTTTGCCTTTTCTGTAAAGGGAAACCAAAGAAACAGTGAATGCAGCACCCTAATACAAAAGAAAATATTTCTGTTTCTACGCTAGCATACAAAAGGCTCTTTTGCATTTGTGGTAGCACTTAAAAGGATAAAATTGAGGTTTATGTTAGGTCAGATGCAACAGTATTTGTTAGTATAATATTTCAAATGGCTTTGTTTTTTCTCTTTTGGGGGCAGCATTTTGACACTGAAACGCAAGATCTGTTTGGAATTGAATGGGCTCCTAATGGCTGTGTTCTGGCAGTGTGGGATACATGTCTGGAGGTATGAGGAAAAAGCAGATTATTTTCTTGGAGAGTTCAAGCTGTTTTTTAGCTACCATGTATACAGCAGTAACTAAAATAACTAGTGTTATAACTTTTTCTTTTAAACCTAACAGCTGAACTCAAACCATTTTAAATATTATACTTGTATTGGTAATGGATGTCCTTACATGTGTATGTCAAACTGTTATGTAAAACTTTAATGGCAGCAAATTATCTTAGTAGCTTTCTTTCTAATTTATCTTGGAAAAAAAAAAATTTATTGTAAACATTGCAGAAGCCACTGTTGAAATAATGAAAGAATTCTTCCATAAGACTGTTCTACCATTTTACTTTGCATTGCATTGCACAGTAATTTTACAGTTAAGTACTCATCCAAAAAGTTAGAAGGGAATATATAAATTGCTATCCTCTCTGATCTGAGTACATGAACTCCTAGGTATAGAAAAGTGTCCTGCTGTGGCCATAAGGTTATGGGCAGCATGATCAAAACGGATAACCCTGGGAATGGGCAGGGTTGTAACATCCCTAATCAGATGGCTTGCAGAAGCTGAAGGAGCATGAAGATTCTTCCATAATGGCATCTGCTACTGATGCTGTTGAAGAGTGTTGGGCTGGATGGGTCATTGTTCAGGCCCAGTGGGGCATTTGTGCTCTTGAGGATGGGGTGGATGTGTTCTGTGAGTGTTAGAAGAGCCAAACTGGAAGCCTAGAGCCTCTTGTCTCAATTCACAGATAAGAGGCCATGCCCTTTGTGTTTAACTTGCTGTGTTTTAAGTAGGGAGAGTTTGGAAGGAATGGTTTTGCCTGTCTATGGCTTTTAGCAATATCCTTAGTCTTTAGAATGAATCTATTTATGTTTCAGTATAAAGTATTGCTGTACTCCCTTGATGGCAGACTGCTATCCACGTATCGGGCTTACGAATGGTCGCTAGGCATAAAATCAATTGCCTGGAGTCCCAGCAGTCAATTTTTGGCAATTGGCAGCTATGACGAAAAGGTAAGAAATAAGTTTATTTTCTCTCTTCTCTAAACCATTTATCAAACGTCACCGTAACAGTTTTGTCTTGCAATGCTTTCTTGAATTAGGTGCGTATCTTGAACCATGTAACTTGGAAGAAGATCACGGAGTTTGAGCATCCAGCAACCATTGCTAATACCAAGACTGTAAGTATGGATCCAAAATCCATCGAATCATGAGCAGCGCTTTGATGCTGTTATTTGTATCTGAAAGATGCTAGTAAATACATTTAATTCTGGAGACCTTGCTTTTTCCCCTCCTAATGTGTAAACAGGGCTTGGGAAATTGCAGGAAAAATTGGGGATGTAAGAAAAATAGAGGAATCCTTTCAAGTTCGATGGAATACGTGCATATGATCCTCTCAGCTTCAGCAGTAATAGATGCCCAGATGAATTCTGTCACATGCCAGTGTATTTTGATGTATATGTTGATTGCATACAGATTTGGGTATGCGGGTGATGGCAAACTGGAAAATTTAACGGGAGAGATTTGTCTCGGATTTATACAATTTGTGACTCTAAACAGCATTGGAACTGGCTTGTGATCAGATTTACGTCTTGTACATACAAGCTCACCCAGCTCACCTAAAGAGCATTTCCTGTAAATGTCTGTCGTCATTTATTTTTATCCTTGCGTACATGTATATGCAAGGCCCAACAGATTCTGGGTAGTTGGCAGCAGGCGGAGAGCTGTAGCTTTTGTTCCAAAAGTTACAAGCTGTTCTAATCTGTCAAGGTAAAAAGAACACACAGTGTAGTAGTGCTGCATGCCACTGCAGAGGAAGGACTAGTCTTGTGTCTGGACAGATACCCTGTAAGAGTTGACGTGTGTAGACTGCAAGTCTGCAATATTCGTGTGACTCTGCTGAGGTCTCTTAACCAGAAGCAAGGCATGATCCATTGAATGTACCTCAGCAAAACTTCTCACGACTGAAAAATGCTTAACTTCCAGTTAGGTGTAAAATATGTAATGGAAAACAAATGGAAATACCTCTCTTAATCTCTCCTACAGAGAGAGGAATTGCAGTTGGTGCATTTTATTCTGGTGCTTGCATTTGGGAATAATATGTTGTAGGCGCTTTTAAAATATTTTTTGCTATTTCCTTCTGCAGTGTTGCACTTTGTTTGCATTTATTTATGATAGTATTTGATTAAAGATTCTTTGTTGCAAAAATGAAATCTATGTTGCCATTGTAGATGAAGATGACTTATTGTACTGCCAGACTTAGCTCTCGGGAATAATGAATGAGGTGTACTCTGGCAGACTCATTCTTTGTAGTCTTCGAGGTTTGCTTATTTGTCACAGGAGTGTTTTCCTGATCATGGTTCCAAATAGCAAATGATTCACCAAAAATGCTGGATTCGGTATTTGCCTACTGAAGCCCTTTCCTCCGCCGATGATCTAGGGGATGCTGAGATACAATACACTTGAAAATGAGTTAGTGGGATGTGGATGATTTGGTAATAGCCCATGTTCAAATTCTCTGAGGCCCTTCTGTAGAACTCTTACTTGTTTCTTTGTAGATTGTGTATAAAGAAGTGGAGAAATCCCCATCTGTTGAAACAGAGAGACTTTCTTTCCCTCCTACAAGAGCATTGGCTAGTTCTCTCTTCAGCACAGAAAGTAAATGTAAGCCAAAGTTTACTAAAATGAGACACTTGAGTTTGCCATGTGAAGTCTTTCTATAAATAAACATTACAGGCGAACTCTGCCTCTTTGATATTGGAATGGATCCTCTGGATGCTCTGCTCGAGGCTCCCGAGTTAACTGAAGATCTCCAAGGGCAGTAAGCACCCTGCTAGGGGGGATGCTCTCTGCATGGTGGTTTGAAGGCAGGTTAAAGACTAGTGGGATATTGTAGAAAAGAATGTACTTGCTTGGGTGTAGAAACAGCAGCCAGATCTCAGTCCTGGAGTCACATGCAAAAGTTGTCTTAACCTTGTGTGGATTTTTTTCTGATTTGTTCAATCCATGCAATGTTATTTCATGACTTAGTTTAACTGTTGCAGATAATTCCTAGAGTCAGATGAACTACTGCAATTAAGAATCTTATCCTAGTGTGTGGCAGTTCCAATTAAAAAAAAAAAACTAATTAGAAGGTGTTACAGTGTCAGTGTCTGTTTTAGAACAGTAATTAATCCCGTAGGTATGAGGTTATCTAAAAAAGCAGAGCATGAAAAAGGCCATTTGGCTTTTGTCTAAGAAGCTGTAGTTGTAGCAACGCTTTAAATTTCCCTCCAGACAGCTGGCTTTGAAATACTAGAGATGGCAGACAACATATGATTAGGGTTTTTTTTCCTATTTTTTTTTTTTTACTGTCTCATTGTTTGTGGTACTGTAAATCACCTTTGTTTTGCACTGGTGTTTGTTTGAAATGCTAGTTAAAAGGTAGTGGTAAATTTGATCTCTCTTTTTTTTTTCATAGTTTAACCTCAGATTTGCCTGGGTTTCCAGCCTTTTTTTTTTCTGTAGAAGGGCAAGAATAGTAAGGTGTTTATATGAAGATTTAGTATCTTAAAACAATTGAGGTTTTTGATCGGAACATCTTGGCGAAGAGTAAAATATGGTCCTATCACGTCAGAGATGAGGGTTTTTTTAACAGTTGGAATTTAAATATTTTGTCCAGTTGGGCTTGCTTAGTAAAGTACTTTTATTTCAAATTCCAGATGACATTTCCCAGGTGCCAGTTTCTTTACAGTATATCAAACCAGTTGCTGACAGGGCCAATCCCAAAATGGGAATTGGGATGTTGGCATTCAGTCCAGATAACTGTTTCCTGGCAACCAAAAATGGTAAGTTCCTACTGCCCTATATTGAAGGGGAAACCTACTCATTGTATCTGGTGTGTATTCATAAAAGAAATGAGGACAGTAATTGGTCAGTTATTTGGCACTATGAGAAGGCTTGTGGCCCTACTTAAAATCAGCTCTCTCTTGTGCAAACGTGTAACTGCAGAGGCAATTCAGCCTATGTCTTGTAGCATATGTAAAGTATTGTGAGCTGCCAGAACTGCTTGTCAGTTCATTAACTCAGTCTTGGCTTTGTATTTAATGAAAATAGTATGCTTTTTGTACTTCTTCAGATGTATGCGAGCTCGCTGTATTAGAAAAGGAAATAGGCAAGTCTTTTTGCCTTCATTTACAGCAAGTGTCTCTTGAAAGGCAGAATTCTTTGCAACCTGTAGTAGGGGGGCTTCTGATTACCTCAAATAGTGAAAGTCATGGAATTAATGTTTAATCTTTCCCTTCGATGGTCCTGAAGGGCTGTTTATGTCTGGTTGCAAAAGCTGTGGTTCAGATGCGAAACCTGTCAACAGCAGCATACAGGCGAATAATTTGATAAAAGTCAGTGAAAGTTACTGGAAGACAAACTTAAGTCACTTTTATCCTTTTTGCAGTATTTCCAAGGCAAAATTAAAGGCACTGCTAGGCAACCCTCTAGTGGTGTTAAACCTGTGGTGTACCTAAATGGCTTGTGTTGTGTTAGACCTCAATTAATGCCCATTTCTTTAAAAAAGTGTCATCCTTTTATCCTTCAGGTATTTACACGATTACCTCTTCCCTTTCTGACAGATAACATTCCTAACGCTGTCTGGATCTGGGACATTCAAAAGCTGAAATTGTTTGTAGTCTTAGAGCAGCTGTGTGCGATCCAGTCTTTCCAGTGGGATCCACGACAACCTCGACTTGCTGTATGTACAGGAAATAGCAAAGTCTACTTATGGTCCCCGGCTGGCTGTGTGTCAGTGCAGGTTCCAATGGAAGGTAAGGCTGCCTGCGGTAACTTCCACAAGCCATCATCAGCTTCTTATTTGCAAAATATTTTTCCACTTATAAATTGGTCTGAGCATTAATATATGTAAATGGCTCGGATGTGGTTTTGGACCTTTTTAGAAACAGGTGTTTCTGTCTTCAAAAAAGAGGAGCTCATAAGGAGACATAGGAAACTTGATAAAATATATCGAGGACAGAGCACAGGGGCTAACAATGATTTAATTGTTGCTTCAGTTGTATGGTGTGTCAAATTCTTTCTCAAGATTTATATTGGTATCAGTTTATTTACATAGAAACTGTAGTTGTGCAGAATCCCAAGTGTTGAAATAGACTCTGAAATGCCTATAATGTTTTGGGGTATTCTGAAAACAACTACACCACAACAAAACACCAATGGGGAAAAATGTGCAGGGTAAATCTGATGTGGAGGGATAGAAGAACATATGTGATCCTGAACTCTTGAGTTGGCCCGAGTGATGAGAAGTTTTATGTTTGGCAGTAAGTGACACAAGGCCATTAGCTAGATCATGTAAATGCCTTTCTGCATATTAAATGGAAAAGAAATCGCAAAGATTCAACTTCTTCCTCTCTACACAAGGAGTGGCAATATCATGGGGGTATGCAGCTCTGCACCGGTGAACAATCTTGTGGCATCTATTGGCACTAAAATGACAAGTCTACAAAATCCATGCTTGTACACGGAGTACAAAGTAACTGAAGGTTTGGGGGAAAAGAGTCAGTAATGCAGCTTATGTGCACTGCTGCGTTGGAGAACAGATTGGTTCTACTGCAGCAGTAACAAAATGGAACGCCCTGTTAAGGCTTGCCAAGGGGGGAGGGGAT
>VYZV01042728.1:477028-500145 GCA_013401275.1 Pandion haliaetus
CGCGGGGCAGGGCCGCGTCACGCGTGAGCCCCGCAAGGGCAGCGTGTCCCGCGGCCGGCAGGGGCTGTAGGAGCCCCGGGCCGAGGCTTCCGTGGGCCGGGGAAGGCGTGCCCGAGTGTGGGCTGCGGAGCTCGTACGGGCGGGAAGGCTGGGGTTCGGCCCAGATGAGCGGGCTGCTCCGCCCGGGGGGCGCGGACGCGCAGTCTGATGGGCCCACGAAGCAGTGGGGGTTGTGGAGCTACGCAGGCCGGTCAGGAGCATGTCTCGGTCAGGTGTGCAAGTTCCTTAAATACCGCCTGCTCGAAGTTTGCGGGTGCCAGGAGGGAGGCGGAGCACGGCAAGGTGATGGAGCGATGGGGGCGTTCAGAGCCCTAAAGCCCGCGCCACGTTCAGCACACTTGGTAGCAAAGACTAAATGGTGCTGGGGAGCGAACAGCAGGTTCACAGGTTCGCGGTTCTATTTCCGTGGTCTGTGGCTGTGGCGCAGGCATTATCGTCGCTGTTTATGGAACCGTATGGTATCTTGGCCTGCTTTCTGGCGCCATTTTACCCTAAGCCAGAGGAGGATGTCTTCAGCAGGCGGTTGTGCTGGGAAATGGTGCAAGATTGAAAACCTATTAAATTGACTTCACAGGCGGTACTGGATTTCAGATACCCATCTTTCATGCGTGTACTCTTTGTAACCCTTGCTCACATGAGCCGGTTTAAGCAGGAAGCCTCATTGCTTCCTTTAAAGCATCTTATAAAAGGATTGCAGAGTTGGCTTTACGCTGGGTAACTTCGTGCGCTGCGCTTAAAGCGCTGTTTTTTCCGTCGGAGCTTCCTCTTCTTTTGGCCAGCGGCCTGCCAGGGATGGCCGCAGCCCAGAGGCTGGCCGCACCGCTGTCGCTGCCTCCTGCAGCCGCACCAGCCTGGATCCTCTTTGTAAGTTGTCTCATGGTAGCTGGCATGGTCGCCCGAGTCACGGCTCAGGAGCTGTGGCTGGCCCTGGAGCAATCCCTCTCCCTGGACGCCGAGCCGTGTCCTGGAGAGGGAGCCACACTCCAGGCCCTGCCTGCTCCTGGTCTGCTGGGCTGGAGGGCAGGATTCCTTTTATCCTTCCTACCGCCCTGCCAGTGGGCATTTGGCCAGGGCTGGGAGCAACTGGTGCCTTGCTGAGCCCTGAGGTCTCATCTGGACGTCTTGGAAGTCCAGGGACCATGTAGCCAGCACTGTGTTTGCCACAGCTGGACCCAAACAGAGGGCCAGCTAAGTGTAAAGAAAGCTTCTGGGTAGTGGTAGTAAGTTAGCTAGCGCTGAAGGACTTAACTGGGAGCAGTCTTAGGGTTTCCTACCGTAAGAAAAATCCTAACTTTTGAAGTCCTGACAGGAAAACGGAGGCCTGAATTTATCCTGGAGATTGCTCCATCATTGTAAAACATCTTTATGTAGTTGCCTTGCTTCTTTAGGAAGAATGAAAGATGTTGTTTTCCTGCCTGTTAGGCTTGGCAGATATTTACTTCAAAGGAGAAACATTAGCTTCTCTTACCTGCTCTTTTCTCTGACCTAAATGATTTATACAATGGCTGTCACTTTGGAAGGGTTAAGGTGTAAAAAGTAGCTGCCTCGGTTTCTTCCAGGAGCTACCAACTTCTGGGCAAGGGTCGTTGCTGACTTTAGTCTCAATGCAATGGTTGTCTTCCAGTGGCAAAATATGTGCATGGCTTGGGCACTGAGACCACCCAAACCTTCTTACCCTATTTCTCTCACAGAAATCAGTATTTGCCAAAGGTTGGGTCTGCCAGCTGTTGCTCTGATTCCTCCTCACCCTTGGTGAGAGAGTTTTCCGGCAGGTTCTTGAGGCAGGAGACTTTTGGTGCAGCCTCCGTGCTCCGCTCTCTTCTTCCCCATCCCGCTGCGTCGGCTGCCATGTGCCTGTCCTTCCAGGAAGGGAGGCAGGAGACAGCTCAGCCCTCTGTAAGCCCCTCGGTCCTCGTCGTTGCTGCCGAGACTGGCAATAACAACTGGTGATACTTGTGGCAGTTTTTTGGAAGAGGAAGCTCAGCAGTGAACCATCTGAGAATTAGGCTTGGGCACTTCTCTCTGTTTTCTCATTTCACAGGGGCCGGCGGACTGTCGCCCAGCTGCAGCAAAATCCTTGTCAATACCTCTTTTTGTGCTGATTCCCTACATAGTGGGGAGTTCGGTGGGAAAAGGCAGATAGCAATTTAATCTTGCTCCCCAACTCCCTCTTTGCCCAGTGCATTCCCCTGCTATGCCGGGAACAGGTTGTTTAACAGCACTCTAGCAGCCGAGCGCAGGTTGGATGTGTCCCTGTCCATTTTACATGCACAGTAGAATTTCCTTGGGAAGTGATCAATTTTGTTATCTGTTAGAGCACACAGGAAAGATTAAATCTCTGTGGGATATTTTTAGAGCTGCTGGGAAGGGGATTTTGGGTGGTGTGTACGGAGCTGGCCTTGGGTAGTGCAAAAGAGCCGTCTTTTGAGAAACAAACCCAAATCATTTCTGCTACTGTTCTGCAGGGTTTGCCCCCTCCTCTCTTCGGGGTTGGCCACAGCTGGTGGGAGGGATTTCTGACTGTCAGCAAGAAAAGAAACAAGAGAGCATGTGAGGGGAAGGAGCTAGACCTGGGAAAGGCAGAAGGAAAGTTTTGTTGCTCCCTTGAAACGCAGGGGAGCTGCTTTTGGTGTGCGTGTGCGCGCACGCAGGAGTTACTCGAGCCTGACCCCGGAGGAAGGTGGGGAGCTGTAGCAGAAGGATGGCTTCACCCAGGCAGATGGGGTAAACGAGCACTCTGCCTGCTTTTGGAAAAGCCCTCAGGGAGGTGGGCTTCTCGGTGCGCAGAAGAGCACCCCTCCTTTTTCCTTTCCCTTGCTGAGCGCTGATTTTTATATTGCCTTGCGAAGTGGATCGCAATTCCAAATCGGCGAAACCCACGTGGGGCTTCATTGCTGGGCAGAACCCAGGTCTTGTGAGCCACCAGGTCTTTGGGCTTTGTCAAGAAGTAAATACCAGAAGGAAAAGTCGCTGCAGTACACTTCACTATAAGGAAATGAGTGTAAGAAGCCAGGTTTGGTTTTGGGAAAAACCCAGCGACAATCTGCACTATAATCATTTCCCGTGGACTGAAGAAACTTGCTGAACTGAACCCATATGGGAGGAAGCATCTAGGAATGATAGATCTGCTCTCCCTGTGCAAAAATTCCCATGTGCTCTGATAGCATTGTCCTTTGCAAGAAAGAGAGACACCGGCAAGAGGGGAGCAGGAGCTAAGCCAGGAGTGTCCTCCTTTGAGGAACAGGAACTCGCAAGTCGTGCTTGAGGAGGCTGTGAGATTTTCTGGCACCCACTGGAAGCGCCCTGCGGGGGGAGAGGGGAGCTGTTGCGATGGAATTTCGTGCGGTGGCACTGTCATTCATCCTGGCATTGCGAATATCTTCTCTTGCTTCTGGGAACAAACTTCAGCCCCATATGTAAGTAGCAAGAAAAGAGTACTGGAGTGTTTTTATGGGGCAGGGAACTGTACAGCAGGAGCTAAATACAGTATTTTAATATCAGTGAAGGATGAAGGGGGGAGCAGGGAGAGTGAAGGGGAGGGAGGGCTGGTCTGTGTTTCTTTATCTAGTACCAGAGGTACATCAAGGGGAATAGAAATTTGAAAATCTGCATAGTCTTTGCTTGTAGGAGGTTACTCACCGTTTTTAACTGAAATGGTGCTATTGTGCGAGTGCAAGAGGCAATTGCTGTGTAAAGGGTTTGACCTTTCTTCACAGACCTGCTATTTTTATTGCATTTCATGTATCGTTCTTACTGGATGTTTCATTCCCCCTTTGGCTGTTACTCTAGCAGCATGATGTAGTTCCTTCTTTTTAATTAAATTTTACAGTTACAGTTTGGTGTTAATCGTTTGGCTTCCTTGGGAAACTTCCTTGCAAATTTGGTCTCCTGCCAAAAGATGATCTTTCCATGCAGGGGGATTGCTCTGATTCTTTTTGAAAATGAGCCTAGTGTTGCACAGTGTGTGAACTCCAAGCTACTCTCCCTGATGTTTTTAACTTTTTTCGGTTGAAAAGGGGTCCTTTTCAGCAGACAAAGGTTTTGCAAGAAGATGCCTTTTCTCTCTGTGTCAGAGATTTTGTGCTCCTGCCTTGACAAGCGCTTTTAGGACTTCTTGGATGAGACACTAGAGATGAGATGTGTGCCAAAGTGTCAGAGAAAAGAAGACGCCAATGCCGGGGCATTGCTGACGGTGCCCGTTATACACACCACTGCTGTTTGGGGCACACAAGAACCTTTCTTCACTGTAATAAATGACACCACAATGGTGCCGCTGCCAACCTCCTTCTTGTGGTTCTTTCCAGTTCTGTTTCTGGATGTGCGGACAGCTCGGAGGTGAGGCGCCTGCAGGCTAACAGCAGAACAGCTCCGGGGATAGGGAAATACCGCTCTCTGCATCGGCTTGCAGCTCTCTGTACGGAGACACTCAAGGAATAAAACAGCTTCTCTGGCAGTCTCTTAGCACTGGGGACTGTTGTATTGGTGAAGCGATGTGTGCGGAGCTTTGCAAGCCAAACAGTTTGGCGGTGGCCACATGTGGGGACGACGAGAGGGGATTTTAGAGCAAAGCTAGAGGGGGAAGGAAACATGCCATTAATCCCAAAGGCATTGCCAGGCTTGCTGTAACAGCGGTGTAATTGAACGTCTTGGAGCGGTCAGATGCCAGCTGCGATCTCTATGCTTCACCACGTCCAAATGATTTAATTTAACTTCTTTTATAGAAAGTACCTTTGTGAAAACTCTCGGTCCCTTTTGAAGAAGTGGAAGCAACAGAAGCCGTTCCAAATAACGAATGGCTCATAACTTATTAACTCAGGGCCAAATGTTTCCCTCTTCATTTTTAATTAAAACTACGTATTTGGTGAAGGAGAGGTAGGATTAGAAAAGAAAGTAAGTGCAAATGGTATTTTCCTTATTTTCTGACTCACTGATTTATATATTTTCACTTTACTTACTGGAATTAGTCTTGCAGCCCTTAGCTCTGAACGAGTGAGAAAGCATCTAAGACAGCAAATTGAATTCAGATTTAAAGCAGTATTAATAAAATGATGTATCATTTCTAGTGGCAGAATAATTTTTTTTCCCCAAACACTGTCAGAAGATGCAGCTATCATTGGTGCTTGCAATGACAATAGTCAGGAAAATGGTCCCCTAGGTGCAAAGAAAGCATATGCATTCTTCATTAACTGAGAGTGGACAGAGTGGAGAGACAGCAGTTATTCTACTACCATGTCACGTAGGCTGCTGCCTCATTTCTGATCCATCCTCTCTGTTTTAAGGCTAAAACTTAGCCTTAATGTATCAGTGGAAAAGCACTGCTGCATTTTTCAAGTGGGCTGTAGAGAATCTCAGGACCTAGAGGTACAAAATGTCAGCAGCTTCCCAATCTCACTGAAGTTTGCTATGTTGCAGTGTTATAAAACTGTATTGCTTTAGATTTCTGTTACCGTATCTGAGCCTCATCGCGGGCTGCGGGTCTGGAGGTTTGAGAATAGGGTTCAGGGTGGAGCAGGCTTCCCGAGTCTGCCGCCGACTCGTAGCGCAGGATTACTCAATGTGTCCTCTCTCTGTGTGGCAATTTTCATGTATAAATACAGGTTTGCGATGGTCACCTTGTAGTTCTCCAATGTTTAACTGATTCATGAACGCCTAATGACATGCTTCTGAGAAACGGAGATGATATGATTGTACTGTAAGTTCTGTTGCTGCCAGTGCCAGCGCTGTTAACACGCTATCTGTTCCCAAGAGCATCACGTCCAAGAGTTTTGGGGGGAGGTGGATAAGGCTGCACTTGAGAACTGCTTGTGGCTGGCTGACCTGGCAGATTTCTTTTCTGTGCACCGATTTCATTAAAGGAGGAGGCAAATAGTGTATATGCATAAGATCTTCCAGCTCTTTCAGTAAGGAGATGAAGTTGCCCATAGCCAGTGCCTGTTTAAGTGGTGGAGGCACTGCACTCTTCTCGCAGCAGCGTGCAGACCCCCGTACACCTCTGTTTCTCTGTGCCAGGCCAAACGTCTGCACGGAGCAGGAGCTGGCGATCGTGGGGCACCGGCAGCCGTGCGTCCAGGCCTTTACCCGCACCGTCAAAGTGTGGAAGCAGGACTGCGGAGGACAGCGGTGGTGCACGGGCTACGAGCGGAGGTACGTGTTCTTCCTTCGGGCTTGCTTTACTCCTTACGTGTTGAAAGTTGATTCCTTCTCGCCAGCAGCAGCGGGGAAGGGAGCTTGTCGCTCACTTTGCGTCTGCAAAGGGGAAAGCCCATTGTGTTGGCAGCGGCCACGCAGCCGGCAGGGTCTGGGTGCCGGAGGTGAGGGCTGGGAACAGCCGCGTGTGTGCCCGTCCTGCTGCCCGGGCTGTGGTCTGGCATGGGAAACGGGCTCGATAACTGCTTGGTACCCTCTAAGGAGTCTTGGTGACCAGACAACATGGCTGAGGCTCTCCTCAGTCCCCAGCAGCTCTCCAGGGAGAGAGGAGAAAGTACCCAGCACTTGGTACCTGGCCTTCAGCGGGTCTGGCATTAGGGTAACAAAGCCGTTCGTTTAGGGGTCGATGTAAATGGAGAGCTACGTGCAGAGAGAGGCATGGCTCTGAACCCACAAATTAGCTGTAAATAGTAGAGCTATTTTATTAGATATTTTTCTTGGCTAAAACCCCAGGAGACTACGAGAGATTTTGTAAACCCTATGTGCATCTAGCTGGAGAGGTTTCTGAGTCTTACCTGGCATCTTTGTGACGCTAAGAGTTTTTAAGCTGTTAAGGAATTCCCAAAGATAAGATGCATCTCTTTTGTTCAAAAGAAGCTTTGTCACTGTGGTTAGCTGTTTCCAGTCTTCTGACGATGTACTACATCTGTTTCCTGTGATCGTGCCATGCTAATGAAATGACTTAATCACATGACGTGCATTATTCTTGTACCTTTAGGTGTCTCTGCTCCAAAGCAGAGGCATTTCAATGCCTCTGTAGGTTTACAGAGCTGAAGGCAGTAGCTGGGTCCAAGTGAGGCTTATTGTGCATGGTCTAAAAACAAAATAAATGTGGCCATCATGCAAGCGATGCTCTGTGAGGACGGGTGACTGCTGACCTGGTGGTGCTGAGCAGGCTTTCCTGTGGGGTCATTGGCTTCCCTTCGCACCGTAAGCAGAACCATGCTCAGGCCCACATCAGAAGAGCGTACAGCTCAGTGGAGTTAGGCTTGCACAGGCAAGAAAGGAGTTCAAATGTATTCTGCTCAGAATATTTAACGCGGTCGTTCAGCTAATTGTAGTATCCCTTGAATTGCCGACTGGCCTTTGCTGGGAGCTGGGACACCAAGCAAGGAGGGGTTGCAGCGGGAGGGCTATGAACATGTACAGCAGTGCAAATAATGAATGCACTTTTCTTACCTATACAGCAGCTAAACTACAACATGCCCAATCTTCTTCTGTACTCCACCTGCTTTTCCGGCCTCATTAGGCAGTTACAAGCCTTTACAAAATAATAATGATAGCAGTAGTTTCAAAGGAGCATCTTGGACTAGAGACAGCTTTTAAGTCTTGACTTTAGGAATTCCTCCTAACCTGTAATTGCCAGTAATTATCTTGGTGATGATATCCGTGTAGCGGTAATAAAGGAGCAAACAGAATCCATCTTTTGACCGTGTTTTAAGAGAGGACTTTGAAATGATAGGTGCCCTGTCTGCTTCTACTTCAAAGGCTGGGAACTCTTCAGACCCAGCTGTCCCTTTAGTTCTTTAATGTGTGTTTTTGACATTGTAAATCAGGGAACCGAAAAGAAAAAATTTTCTGTCACGCTTCATTATAAATACCAGAACAGCTGAATGCTAAAACTCTATTGCTGCTGAAAACACAGAGGTGAAGCCTAGAGGTGCTGTGAGGGATTTCACCCAAGGAATTTTAAAAGCCAGACAGTAAAAGGACTATCAGCAGAACTTTCCTCAGGCATGATTTTGTCCTGTATCCCCTCACTCTAAACTTCTTTTGGGAGTTCCTATCGCAGCAAGCTGATTCCAATAGATGGAAGATCTCCTGCCAAGCTCCCTTGTGCTGAGCAATTGAGGGCAGTGGAGCGCGCAGTTTCGGCATTCACGGGGATGCTACGCAGCCTCTGTCTCACCCGCTGGAGCTGCTCCAGTTGGACCCAGCTCCAGCAGCACGGGGCTCAGGAAGCGTATGAACAACTTCAGGACCTGACACTCACAGGGCTGGCCTGAAATTGGCCTCGGTGGCTTTGAGCTCGTGGACGTGACTAGGAAAATCCAGCATTTGCTCTTCCTTGCCCCGGCGTGCCGCTCAGTGCGGCTGCCCAGCCTGCCTGCCTGGTGAGGAGCAGCGGTCTGCAGGGGCTGAAGCATGAGCCACTGATGTACAGGGCTCACAAGCATTAGAGCTAACTTCCTAACATTCTCGGGCATGCTTGGGGCACTGTGGGCACTGCTGCAGTCCCCTCGCTTTGCCTAAACTGTAAGTGGAGTTTAGGGGAGGTGGGCAGAGGAGGGAGGGTGGGCTGGGGCAGGCAGGTTCGGGGGCGGCCAAGGGAGTGCTTGTCTGCTGAGTTTGTGCTTTCCAAAACCAGTAGCATTTGTTTTTATAGGACTTGTATCTGCACCTGGAGTGCTGGATTGCAACATTTCCTAAAAATAATAACAAACCTTGCTCCGCACCCCCAAAACACGAGCCCTGCTCGCTCAGAGAGCCAGCGTCTGCTCCTCCACAGAGGAGCTGAGCATCCTCAGGGCTGTGCTTGTCACTGTTCCTGGTAAAGTGCTGGCTTTGCTACCGGTTGTGTAACTTTCCCGAATTAGGTAACGACAGGAGGTAGCTTTGCTCAGCCCTCAGTAATGAAACTTGGAGGAATGACGGCCCCGTCCCAGAAGGGCTGGAAGTAGATTTTCAGCAGCAGGACACAGCAGGATTGTTAAGCCTGGGTTCCATTAGTTCTGGCTCATTCAACATTTTCTGTGCCAGGGACTCCTTAAAACACAAAAGAAAGCAGAAACATTGAAGATACTTTATCTCCTATGCGGTTCTTTCCAGTCTGCGGCATTCAGATATCCGCAGGCAACTGAGGCTGTCAAAATATTTGCATCTCCTTGAGAACCCATTTGGGCTAACTTAAGAGTCTGAAGTGTCTGGTCAAGCTCACTAAGACTCGTGGAGATGAGGCTGTGCAGGGTTGGGGTTGTTGGGGGCAGAAAGGCGGCCAGGATTAGTCCTGAGCCGTCCTACATTACTTTTCCTTGGAATACCTTTTCCTCCTCGTTCCTGAGCTTACGCAGGGCAGAGGGAGGAGGCTGCTTGCTGCTGTGCAGTCCTTCTCACTTTGGATGAAAAGGACGGTGTTTTCCAGACCGGCCCATGCAGTGAAGGCTTGTTGCGTTAGCACCACCCCGCACCCCTCGTGTCCTCTTGTGCTTCCTAATGCACCCTGCCCACCGCGTTAAAGCCCTGGGCTGGGCTGGGCCATAGCCCTTGGTACCAAGAGGATCCAGATGGACGTGCGCCTGATCGCTAGCTGTTCTGGTGCCCGAGAGGCTGTGAATTGCTTTCTCAGCTGCTTCTGGAACACAAGTATTTCCTTTATCATTTGTTAACAGCTCATACAAAAAAAAAATTGGTAGCTGTTTTTATTTTTCTCAGCTGTGCTTCCATATGCTGGTTGGCACCAAAGAGTAGCCGAAGGTTTCCTTCGTGGGAATTAATGGTTCGCCATTATTTAGGGTTTTTGTAGAAACACTCAGTCGAAATCAAACAACTAGACTCAGTTAGGATAAATATTTTTGGTGGACATGTACAACACATCTGCTGTGCCAAATATTTGTTGTTTGTCTGACTTGCTTTGGTGGAGTAGTTTCATGTTCTGCCAAAGGAGCTTTTTAAAAATCGGCTTCAAAAGTTTTATCCGTGTTTCAATTTTCACATGTACACAACATCACATTTCCAGGAAAGAAGTGTCGCTTTTGTTTATTTATGCTTCAGATCAATCCCTGCTTTAGTACCCCAACTCCCACCCTGGAAGGAACTGGTAGGAGTTGTTAACGGGACCTTCAGCTTGTGCCTGAGCGCTGCGTCGCCTGCCAAGCCTGCGCTGGCTCTGCCGAGCGTGGGGCTGCAGCCACTGCTTCTGGTGAGGCAGCTGTGCCGTCGTCCCAGTACTGTGCTGGGCTGGAGAGGGCTTCTAGCTTTTTCTGGAAGATGGGAGAGATGTGGTCACATGAGTGGCGTGGCTGGTGTGGTGCTGGCTGTGGCACTGGGCTCATCGATGTTTAGCTGAGGGTTACTGCAAGGTGCAGTGGAAGGGGAATCAAGGAGGCAAAAGCCCTTTCCATCAGAGAGTTGGTTCTGCCAGCCTTAACCCATAGAAGCCTTGCTGTGTAAAACACAACTGCACGGAGAGCTTTTTGAGTAGCTTGATATTCCCATCGGGATTCTGACGATTTTTTAGCTCACCAGCCCCTTGGAGACACCTGCTTGTGCTCACTAAAGGTGGACTGAAATACTGTTGCTCTTAAAATTTTAATTTCTTTTGTTAACAGATAGTTTAGAAGAGGAGCTCAGAGCTGTGAAATACTTTAGAAAAGGAGAAAGGAGCCAGCAGTGTTATGAGGACCTGGACGCTCCAGTCTCTTGTGTTGCCGATTAAAGTAAATTAAGAAGCGTTTGCTTAGCATCAATGATCAATGCTAGCCTGGGTGCAAAAAAATGTCAGCATGTTTGAAAACCAAATTCCTCATTTTATTTACATCCACAGTTAGAGTTACAACTTCTCTTCTTTCCACTTCCCTCGTTCTGAAGGAATTAACGTTGTCTGGGTGGTATCTTGTTTTGTTGTGTTTCAGAACTGCATATTACACGGGCTACAGGCAGGTGTACAAGGTGAAATACCAGACCGCATACAGGTGTTGCCCAGGATGGTCCCAGCTTGGAGGGGATGCTGGCTGTCTCTACCGTAAGTATCGCGCTGTTTGGATGAGATTCTTAGTTTGCTGTTGTCAGTATTGGTTTGTTGGCTGAGGGTGCTCATTTCAAGTCCTGTGCCTGCAGTAGTAAATGCTATAAATATGTCTTTAAAAAGAACTGGGTTTTTTTGTTGTTTGCTTCTGTTTTTTTATTTTTATTTATTTTAGCTGTGTGTCAGAAGGATTATTCTGTGGCTTCCCAGGAAGCGCTGTGTGTTGCTTTCCATTTTTGGAGAATGTCCTCATCACAGCATGAAAGGGTTTTCAGAATCACATTCATTTATCTAGTTGCCAAATGCTACTAAACATTTAAAATCAAGCCCAAACTGGTGTTTCAAATGGTGCCATTGGCAGAAGCTCTGGAGAGCTGTAATCCAAGCCCTGAGTGGACTTTTCATTCTAAAAAGCCAGTAATTACTGTCTGTGTGATTGAACGTGCCGGTGATGGCTAATTTGCCGGCTAGTTGGTCTTACTCAGCGTTCCTGAGAGCTGCTTCCTTGGAAGAGACAGCCTTTGACTAATTGCACGCAGGCTGAGAAATTGGGCTTTGGTGCTGTGCTCCAGCAGGCGGTGAATTTTGCCTGGCAGTGCGCGGTCCTTGGCTGGAGTGTGTTCCCTGGCCGTTCCCCACTCCTCACCCCGAACCGCAGCCGAGAGCGGGATTCATTCAGCAGCTCACTTGTAAAGGGGCACGACTCCTCAATTACTTTGGAAAGGTGTGTGTGCCAGGTACTAGTTCTGTTATTTCTAAGACTCCCTGAGCCTGAGATACCCCTGCCAGAAGTTAGAGATCTCTGCAGTCCTCCCCTTTGCCTCCTCCCTTCTTTAGCCAAAGGGGAGCATTTGGCGTCCAGGGCTGCTGGGATCCCGCAAGGGATGTTGCAGCGTCAGCCTCAGAGGAGAAAGCAAAGTGCCAGCACGGGTGAAGTGATGGCACTCATAAGGTTTGAAGCGGAGACCCAGAACTTGAGACTTTTCGATTCTGTGGCTGGCTTTCGTCCTTTCTTGTGTTTGCTCTAGTGTAATTCTCTGCAAAACAGGCATGGGAGGATCTACTTCCCAGCTGTGCGGGGAAGCTGCAATATGTATTCAGATTTGTGCCTGAGTCAGGCTAGGGATGTGCAAATATTAGTATACAAGATGATTTTATGCTCTTATTGCAGAAGACAGAGGCAGCGTGATCCTCGTGGGCCCCATAGTCCCACCTCCCCCTCCAGGCTGCACTGCTTGACATGGGAGGCAGATGCTGCATAGTTCCCTGCTCCTTCCCCTAAACATAGTGGCCACATCCAGCTGGGGAAATATTTAACTTTAAATGTTGCTTTGGAGATGTTGAGAGCAAAGTAGAATCTTCTCTTGAATCAAACAAAGGTCTATCTGAGCATATGTGTAGAAATAAATGTCACCATCAAGGCAGAATCACAGACACTCCCTGGGATATATTACTAATTCTCGGTCCAGTTGCATAGTGGAGCTCTGATCTTTTCTGAATTAGGCTTTGGAGGTGCACTCCTACCCTCACCATAGAAAAGCAGCTTTCGTTTTTAGTAATAGGCAGGCGAACCAACAAAGTGTTTGGGATCTGACCTGCCTTGCTGTCAAGGGAATGAAAGCTAGCCATGTCCAACTCCATTGTAAAGGCGCTTTTGATTGTAATTGGCCTACAATATACGAAAATGTCTCCCACAGCTAGTCATCTTTTGTTCTGTAAAGAGGCTGCGTATACCTTTCTTGTGCTTTGATGCTTGAAGCAAAGGTTTTTCTTTTTTTTTTTTAAAAAAGGTGTGTCTACCAACCAATCTTTATTCTTCCTATTCAAAAGCCTGCAACACAGGAGAGCAACCCCACTGTGCCAGAGGAAACTCTGTGGGTGCCTAATAACCCACTGTCAGCGAGCAGATAATAACCTCAGATGAACTCAGAAAAGTGTGTCCTGTAATGATTTTTCCTGCTGAGGAAGTGAGTAATTCCATCCAGGAAGGAAGCAAAGAAAAGGAAATGAAGCTGCTCAGGGCACGCTCTTAACTCGTCATCCTCATCACTAGGACCAGCACTTTGAGGCTGGGCAATGATCTTTGCCGGACTACTGACTGCAGAGTCGGTCTGGAATAAAAAAGAGAGGGAGGTCCAGTGGCTTAAAACCACTTCACTAGAAATTTTGGCATGACAGGAGGGAGAAAGTAGAAAGTAAGAGCGTCACTGGCGTGCTAGCATGGAACTGGTGTTTACGGCAGAGAGGGTTCAGTTTCCAGGGTCAGAGGTTGCCCTGATCATACCTGGCGTAAGCTCACAAGGAAGCGTGTGTTGGATTTCCAGGTGCCTTTCTGGAGCTCGCGTTCTAACATCGTTATTTCGATATTTGATTTCTTGCAAGCACTTTTAATACTCTTGTGATGCTGAAAATATAAATGTTACACATTCACTGGGAGGCATGTGCATTTCTGATGCATGGGGCTTTGTCTCCCTTCAGCCAGTCAGACCTGGTTGAATACCATTAACTTTAAAACAAGGACTGGGCTGTGACCTTGAGTTTCTGGGACAGAAAAAATGGGTTTTCCTATAGCTCAAATGCAACATACACAATGGGGAGCTCCTCTCTGTGGGCCCTCTGCACAGTCAGGGGCTCTTCCCGAAGGCTGTTCGGGGCAGAAACTCAAGTTTTACATTGCTTTGTGAATCATCTTCTGCATCCCCTGAGAGCAGCAGTAGACCGGCCACCTGGTGTTAGGTGGCTGAAGTGGGGCCATGGTGCTCTCGCTCCCCATTTCCAGATCCCCCCACGCAGCCTGTGCTGGTCTAGCAGCAGCTGGATGAGCATCCCGCAGGCTGGACTGAGGCAAATCCTGCAGGATGGCTGGTGGCCTGAGACTGGAGTTTCTCCCCGATCTGCAGACTGTCCTGGGGAACGCTTCTGGTTTCTGTGTAACTAAATCCTCCTCCTGAGGGGCTCCCAGCTTTTGGTTTGCAGGGGTGTGATGACTTTTCCTGCTGGTGGCCTTGACTTAGTACGAGCGCGTTTTTCTGGACCAGAAGAGAGTGTAGGAAGGGCTGGCAGGGGAAATGAGTCAGTAAATATTAGTGAACTGCTGAGGCAGGGAAACATAGCCAGGGCACTATGTACGTTAGAGGATTTTCTGTTTTGCGTATAGCAATCGTGAGTCAGCCTGCGTTCACTGGCATAGCTCTGCTGAACGCAACAAAGCTATGCCAAAATATGTCAACAAGATTTGTGGCCCTTCCTATCTGTCTTCAGAGATCACTGATTGTGTTCCAGCAGTACCAAGGTGGGGAAGGCCATCGCTGTTGACAGCTTAATTAGAGCTGTTGGACGCGGTGTGGTGGAATCACTCCAGTAAGGACACCTTATCTTGCTTTCCCTTGGAGGCTGGCATTTCTTCACTGCAGGGCTCTCTTTGCTCCATATGCTGAACTGTTCATCACTTTTCCTTAAAAATAAAAAAAACCCAACGCGTACGATGTTTTAGTAGGGGAAATTTTCACCACTGTAGACTTGTGTGTAATCAGCCAAGGCCTGCTGCTTTCTTCTTGTTTGAATGTGACGTACTGTCTGACACGTGGCGGTGATGAAATGGGAGGTCCCAGCACCGTTGTGGGTACTGGTTCAGTTGAGTTCTTTGGGCTCTCAGAGCCTGCACTGGTGCCTGGAAGGAGAGAGCTTGTCCCGTTGCAGCCACCGTGCTGAGCATACTTGTTGTTTGCCTAGGTTGGTGGTTGTCTGTAGCAAAAAAAAGAAGCATTGTGGTCCTTTTCTCAAAATGCAGGTTTGTGTCTCTAAGCACTTACAGGTGAGAAAATAGCCAGTACGGAGCCGCAAGGACAGTACCCAGTGGCTCGGAGTGCGTGGGCTCTGCTGGGAGCAAATAAATTGGAAAGAGACGGAAAATTTCGTAGAAACACCCTGTAAAATGTTGCCGAAGCCAAGCGATCTAAAGACTGATGGCTCCACAGAGACCTCACGGGTCTCAGAGAATTTTTGACGTCTTTGTTCCTCTCCTACTGTGCCATTTAAAATCATGACAGCTGTGCTTGCTCGTAACACCCCCTGAAGCTGTTGCATCTCACCTTGTAAAGGCAGGGTGCCCGGTTCCCTTGCGGCGTGCCTGCTTTTTGTCCCATCCCTTCTGCTGGTAGCGGAAGTGTGAGGGCTTATTGCGTTTCCATTGCCCTCTGTCTTGGAGCATTCATCTGCTCGGTCCCATTTGGGAAGGAAAAAGGTCAGAAGTCAAGACACCCTTTGCATTTTTAGCATGGCAGCAGGTTCTTTCCCTGCCTGATTGCTGATAAGTTGACTTTCAGACTAAGCTTCTCAGTTTCAAATGGCCTCTGAGATACTGCTTAAATTCCACGTAGGTTCAATAACACAGTTAAAGCCCTCACTGATTAGGAGGAGGGGCCTGCGTGCCTGGTAATGCCCATGATCTCTACTTTCAGTTCAAGATGTTGAAAAGCTGAGTCCCACCAAGTCTATAGCTCTCAATCTGCATGGAGGAGCTGGCATTTGGCCACAGACAACAGGCCTGTGCTCTTGGGCCAGCCCCTGCCACGTTCAGAAATGACATGGTGAGGCAGAAGGGCACCAGGGAGAGCGATGAGTATGGCAGAGGCTAAAGAGGAGGCCGTTACTAGAAGATTTAGTACTGGTGACCTTGTCATGGTTGCAGTGTTGCCTGTGAACTGTGCAGGAGGTGCCAGTGCCAGCCCTGCCCTGACTGCACGCTCCTGCAGAAAACACGGGCTCTTTGCTCAGGCTGGCGCAGCAGCGAGGCCAGGTAACCTGCGTCCTGACTGGGACTGCTGCTGCGGAGAGAGCATGGCTCTGCTGCCAAGTGGGATGGAAATACCCAAGTTGAGTTTTCATGAGCTAGCTCAAGGAAATGGAACAGCCTAGGTGAGCACAGCCCAGTCAAGAAGCAGTTTAGCCAGCTCTGGCCGTCGTGCAGCCAGACATCTTTGGCTGCTCGGGCTCATGTGGCTCACGCTGCCCGGCACCCTGCACCGCAGTGCGGTTTGCTGTTTGGATACCTCCGTGGAGCTACTGGGGGAGCTCTGCTTGAGCTGCTGGTCTGAAGCTTCAGTCAACGTCCTTAGTTGATTGTGTCTTGAGTTTTTATCCAGCCCTTGCTAGGATCGTGCTTTGCTCTGATTTTTAGCTCAGGCAGAGGTAGAGTCTGGCCCTAGGTAAAGAGGGAGAATTAACATTCATTTGGTGAGGAGGTGGGAGGAAGTACCAGAGTCTGAGATGCTGAAAACCCCTCCGAGCATTCCCAGGGGCTGAGTAGAAAGCAGTTGCATTTTAATCGCCTCATTAAAAGAGAAACTTTTATTAGTCACAAATGGCCTATTAAAAGGCTCCAGAGTGAGTTACCCCACACTGAACCACGTTTCTTTCTGCCAACTCTGCTTAGCTTTAGCCTATCATCCGGCAAGCAGGGAAAGAGCACTCAGCAGGGCCCGCTGCAGTAGCCGTGCTCAGCTGCCGTGCTCGCTCCACAGGCACGGCCGAGCCCGGCTCGCTGCATAACCCCGGGAGCCCGGCCGTGCAGGCAAGCGTGCACAGGCACGCAGGAGCCGGCTGAGCTGGCGTCGGGGGGAGCAGCTCCATTATTTGTGATACAGGTTGGAAGGCTCGGCAGGAAATGTGTTCGGTTAACAATTTAATTTCCCTATTAGGCTGGCTTTCCTTTGTACATCACCTCTTGGCTCCTGGAGGCCCATTGTTTTGTCAGCTGAAAGGCTTTGACTGAACTTCTGAACCTTTTGCCTGGGATCAAGCCTAGTACTGGTTAAACTTCTAACGTACGCTCCCCTGAGAGACCATCTTTGTCCATGTAGATGATGGCCGTGTTGTACTTCGGTGAGCCCATACGTTGTAGGAGAAATGCTCTTCTCCATCGCTCTTCCTTTTAAATCAGTCTCTTGTCTCTGACCTCCCAAGAATCCCGCCTTGCTAAATCCTCGCAAAAGCCATTGGCGGGCCTTTCAAGCAGGAGGAGGTGATGCTTTCTGTAATTTATCCTTTCTTTCCTGTTTCCCAGAACGGTGTTGTTACTCTCTTCCCAAATTTCATTGCATTAAATTCTGTCACTCTGAATTAGGAGCTAGTTTGCAGAAGACTTGGAAGGCATAGGGGAGGGAGACCCGTGGGCCTCTCAGCCCCACTGGGCTGGGAAGTAGGTTATTATGATTTCCACTCTGTATGTGCCAGCCTGAAGCACAGAGCAGGGAATTGTCCAGCTCATTCAGAAATCTGGGGCACAGCCAAGAATAACACCCATATCTTCTAATCCCTGATTTGTGTCACTGCAATTGCTTCTAATATTTTCCATTGTTGTGCTTTGGGTTCCACCGAACTGCCTCCGAGGGCTGAGTGCTGCTGGCAAACAGGGCATCATGGAGCCAGGCTGAGCTTTACTGGGACCCTGTCTAAAGTCTGGCTTTTAAGTGATTAAGGTGAAGGATTCAGGAAAAACCAAACCACCTTACTATGCAATTTGGCCACCCAGTCAATTCTATCTAACGGTCTTGAGGCCTGAAGGAAAGGAATAAAGCAGAAGACAGCCCTTCTTGCAAGACTGGAGCTAGCAAAAACTTCAGGCTGCAGCCATAGAAAATCTTGGTGCACACCTGGAGATGGGAAGGTGCAATGAAACACTCGCTGCCGGGTTTCCTTCTCCCTTGCCATGTGGGAGGACACACACAGGGAAGTGCCTGTGATCACAGGCATCGCACTGTGTGGCTCAGCTGAGCAGGGTGCTGGTGAAAGAGTTTTCCCAAGTTCTGGTGTTCTGCACCAGGGGACTAGCACAGGATTGATACAGGATCGCCGTGGTCCCCCAGGATACATGGCTATGAAAAGTGACTAAAACGTTAGATGAGAAGTTAACTGGCTTTCTGAAACAACATTTCATCACTGCTTCATTAGTTTGGGTAGATGAGGTTTTGGACTTCAATGCTACCTTTGTATTACTAAATGCTCTTTTTTTGGAGGGAGGATTTGAAAAATCATCAGGTCCTTCAAAGAGCCAACACTGAGGCTCAAGTACTTCAGCTCTAGTGCATCTAAGGTGCAAAGCTGGGGGAGTTTGGGTATCAGCGAGAATGAGACTTGGAACGAGCTAAAGTTATCACTCAGGCTGGCGAGCTGGAGCTGGATCCAGCTAAGTGATAGGCGAGCGCCGTTCTGAAAGGGTGGGCGATGGCCTCCGTTGCCCTCAGCCGATCGAAAGGGAGTCGGGTTGGTGCGATATTGCCACCGGTGCACTGTTGTGGTAGCAATTGGCAAGGGAGCTCCTGCATCTAACAGCCATGCCTAAACCCAGGGTGCTCTGGCAGTCGCATTGTAAAAGAAGTGACAGAGCAAACATCCTTAAAGTAGGTACGTAGCTTTGTCTAGTAAGAGTGTGTTTTGATAGCAAATGTGCACATTTGTAGAATGTCATATTCACCTAAACCTTCACAAAACCTTCTCAATCACCGCAGACTAGGCAGAAAGTGTTGTGTAAGACGGTATTGAGATTTAGCACAGAGGAGAAATTAGGAAGCCAGTTGTGATTCTGTAGGAAAAAACAGAGCCAGGATTCAATGGTAGGAGGAGAATAGTGGGCAACTTAGTAATGTGGTTATTAGATTTCCGCGTAGAGAAGGTTGTAACCGATGGCTTTATGATAAGTTATGTAAATACCCGACAGAATAGCACCCAGGGGTTGGCCGCCGCCAGGGTTTGACCCAGTGATTTGGCTTTCACTGAGCCCCAAAACAGAGTGCTGATTTGTCTCTCTCCACACTATCGTCAGGAGGCAGAGTACTTCAGGCAGCTTCATGCGAGCTGTCAATGAGCTTTGCACAGCTGATGAAACCTTTCAGCATTTAGGAGTTTTGAGGACATGAATCTGCACTGCACTAACTACGTCACCATTGTTACTCAGCGGAGAGGAGGCTGGAGGTGAGGGTGGAGAGAGAAAAGGGACCTGCCCTTACTGCCCAGGTAATCTCCTTGCATTACAGGGTATGCTAGTACTGCCAAAACTTGATTCCCGTTTGTGCAACTGCTAGCAGACTGCTAATCAGGACGGAAGGAGGTTTTTCAGGCGTGGCAAGCTAACGCCCACAAGCTTTGGGTTTCTTTTGTGCAGGTAGTACCTGTTCTTTCCCATCTCTGATTTAGCGTGCGTGTCTTAAGGTTCCAAATGATCTTTCAAAATGCACTGGTGAGGTTGCAAATACATCTTCCTGTGTGCACAAAATGTCCCGCCAATGTGCCCAAAAAATGCAAACGCTTCCTTGCAATGTTTCCATCTGTGATTCCTTTTTCTTCTGAATGCACAATTGGTGTTTTGGAGCAGGCACGGAGTATCTTGTGCCAAGTATTTGGAGCCATTTTTGAAGGCTGCACGGGGTGCCTTTCCTCCCCGGTTATAATGACACGAAATGAAATGTGTAATCACAGACCTGCTCTTTTTGTTACTAATTAGTTAAAGCTTTAGCTGGAATGGGAAGAGAAACCAGGGGGGCTCCCAGCTTGCAAAGAGGAGGGAAAAGTTATGGACAGCATGCGTGTGGAAACCTCAGTCCAGTGAGCGCTGTTATAATTGTTTCCAGGTGGCCCCATATCATACTTAGGTTTGTAATTTAATCATGGGCCTTGTTCGTTCAGTTGGTAACTGCAAAGGTGCCATTTCCTTGCTGGCCTTGTGCAGGGTCCAGACCCTTCTGGTTGGGGACTTCTCCACCGGCCCATGCCCGGGACTGTGCTGCCCTCCACACCGGACGGTGCCGCCAGTGGCTCTTGGGGACCTCACTGAACGTGCTTGAGTAGCTTGACAGTTGGTTCCCAGGCTGTACCTGCTGGAGGTTTATTTAATTCTCCAGCTTCTTCCTTAAGGCAGAAGGGACATGCAGAACTGGCAGCCTTGCAGCTTTAGAGAAGAAAAAATGGCTTTTCCAGGCGTTTTTATTTATTTATTTATCCATTCATTCATTTATGTAGCCTGTCTGCACTCACGAGCCCAGGTAATATTAACGCTGGAGATGCTGCTGTGTTGTTTTCCCATGTGATGCAAATTTAGCGTGAGGAGTGGCAGACGTGTCACGAGAGTGGCCAGGAGCACGCTTGACCCTGCAGTTGGTCTGAAGCGTCTCAAGCTCTTTCTTTACAAAGCAAAATCCTTGAAAATGCTCTTTACCCTGACCCCTGCAGTCCTGTTTTTCTAAAAGCAAGCGTGACTGCTGAGATTTTGAGGAGAGGCCAGTTCTGATATTATTGTGGAAGGTGCCTTTCTCAAGTCTGATGAATTGCTGTGTGTACGTGCGCTGTATTGGGAAAGCCAGCTGCACCTAGCTGGGGCAAATCCTGACTATGGGTCTGGAGTAGGGGTCACTAGCTGCTTGTGACCAACTTACACTAACCAGCGACTCAGCTACCCCTGTGTGTGCCTTGGGATTGGAATAACCCCTAACTCTCCTAGCAGGAGAAAAACATTGCACTCCTTTTTTTCCCCTACTGTTTCCACTAAAGCAAAGCCAAAGACAGATCTCATCTTTGCTTCAGCAGAAGAGGCTTGGCATCTTCCTGAGGATGCAGTATATGTCTGCAGGTTGATGGTTCGCTTATTCTGTTGGCAAGTTGCTTCAGTCAGCGCCCGTGTGGGGCAGCAGCCTGTTTCAGCTGGCACGCAACCCACAGTAAATAGCAAGCGTAAGCTGCGCCGGGCTCCATCAGCGTTTGTGTGCTTGCCTGAGTTCCGTGCTCTTTCTAGTAAGTGTGTGTTTCTGAGCCAACAGGTTTTGGATTGCCAGGTCCGTCTTTTGTAATTTCAGCTACTTGAAATAATTACGTTCTCTGGATCCATCAACTGGATCAACATGACATGAGGGCCCCTAACACAGGTGACTGTGCCACAGTTGGCAGTTGCAGTGCATTCCTTCCCGGGATGCATAAGCTGTTACACGTGGGTCCTGTTGCTGCTCTTGGCCCAGGGCTGTCCACAATCCAGCCTGGGCTGAGCAGGATCTCGGGGGGTAGACGAGTGGGAACTGTGGGACTGGGTACTATCCCGACACCTCTTGCACCATGGAGACAGGTGAAGCTCTTTTGGCTCCCTTTACCTGCTTCCCCACAGCTTTTGTGAAACGTATTCCTACCCAATCTCATCGTTCTTGGATTTTGTTAGTTTGTTTGATGAAAGTGTGAAGGGAAAGAAAAAGAGGAGGTACAGGAACAAGAAAGGAGAAATTGGCCATCAGTGCAGTGTGTCCAGATCAGTGAATAGAGAGAAAATTTCATTGTCTGAATCTTTAAATGGACTGAAAAAGAAAGATAGGCGCTTGTTCTGCGTCCTTACACTTTGACAAAGCGCAGCACGCATGACAGCATCACTTGTTGACAACGTTTCTCCTTTTGAGATAAGCATTTTCTACTGGGAAATACAAAATATTGGCTGCATTTCATGAGTTACGAGAAATATACTTTTCACTGGAGGAACATATCCTTGTTTGTGGTTTTATTTAGATGATTTGAAAAGGTGGTTTTCAGAAGCCTAATTGAGCATTTGCTGTCTCTGTGTACATTTTACACTTCACTTGGTGAGAACAGAGAAATGTGGCTGCTCAGGCTTACTTACAGTTTAGCTCTATTTCATCCTCTCGTCCGTTCAGAAGGTGACGCCACATTTGGGTAGCCAGCTCACCCGGGAAGCTCAGCGCAGAGGTGGAAAGCAGCTTCTAGTGGTTTGTTCCTGAGAGGTGCCTCCAATTGTAAAACAACTAACTTACCCTTGTTGCCACAAGGTCTGATATGATTCTGCACGAGTTATTTTCCACCTATTTTACCCACTTGTCGGCTGGAAAAGCATCATTTTGTCGACAACCCTACAGCTCTGCTGCCGTTTTCCTGTGAATTCTCACTTAGCCGCACTTTAAGACAAGCCCTTAGACATTGCCTAAGGTGCTTTACTTCCTGGCCTAAATCTGGAGAGACTTTGTGTACTGTTTGAGTATTGCATTGTCAACCAAGAGAGTCACCTTTCAAAAATGGTTCAACAGTATTTTTATAACTATTCACATTTGCTACAGGGCTGTGGGAACTTAATTGGTGAATGGGTATTTATTAGTGCGTGTACACTTCTGATCGTGATCTCAGGAATTATCCTCTCCTGCCTCCTTGCAGCTGTCTGCAGTTATGGGGTTTGTTTCAACGGTGGAAACTGCGTAGAGGGATCTTCGCAGCTCTGTCACTGCTCCTCTGGTTTCCAAGGACCTCGCTGTCAGTACGGTAAGCAGGCTTTTCAAATTCTTCCTTTAATTTTGAGTCGGAAGTGGAGAGGATAGAGAGCGAGGGATGCCCCAATATTTTTTTTTATCCTGGCCACTGATTTATCTGCAAAACTCCAATAATCTGCTCTCTACTTTTTTTGGCCACTGTTTGTAATGCTTGGGGAACTTGGACGTTGGGAAAGGAAGTGCTTATCGTGACTCGCTGTGAAACACAGCTCTGTACTGTACAATAGCCTTTATTCCTGGCTGCCATCAGCAGAGGGATTTGCTGGAATCGGAGAAGGAAGCTGATTAAAGTTGGGTCAAACAAAGAAACCCTGGGGTCATGGCCTGTGGAGTGAAGCTCAGCCTGGGGGAGCGTGGCAATGGGCTGCTACCTCAGAAAGGAAAATTGTTAAGCTCTGACTAGCTGGATCAGTTGTATCTTTGGCTTGGCTTTATTTTAGGGCTGCTAAGCTTTATTTAATTAACCTTCGTGCAATATACAAATTCTCTCTTGAAGGTTATTGAGTTTCCTGTGTTTGGTAATTCAGAGATGTTCTGATTTGGTAACATGATAGTCTATAGCAAACAACCACTAAAAGCTGGAATAGTTCTCCATGCCTTATATTCAGTAAGAGAAAATGTGCTTCGTGCTGTTGTAGAGAGAAACAGCTGTTCCTGTCTTCCCTCTAACTGCTGAGTCTGCAAGGTACGGGGCAGTAACGGTTACTCAAGCTATCTTTAGATGATACTGATTTGTTACAGCAAATTAAATAATAAGACTACTTCCCCCCCCCCCCCCCACCCCCCTCAGTCTATATCCC
>VYZV01042729.1:1997-13114 GCA_013401275.1 Pandion haliaetus
TTTTTTTTAAGCAATGTCCCGATAGATAATTCAAATGAGATTATTTGGGAACATTGATATGTGATAGTACAGCTATGTACAGCTCTTTATGCCCTTTATAATCAGAGAGGTTACCCGTCAGTGTTATGCATCACAAATACACGTTACCTGATCAGAAACACGGTAAAAGTCCGGCTCCGCAGACCGCAGCGCTTTTTATTCTGTTCCCCTGACTCACACAAAATCTCACGTATCGCAACTCGGCGATGTTTTTACATTTGGAGGGGCCAGAAAGAGGGGAGTTTGTCAGCACAGGGTGGCAGAAACCTCGGCGCCCTGGGGAAGTACTGCTCCCACGCTGCTGCGGGATTTGGCTCCGGCTTGGGGAGAGATCTGTGCGGGATGCTGGCGGCAGACAGCCGAGCTGAAAAGATACAGGCTTCCCACATTAACACTCCGTGAGCTGCATCAAACAGAGTTATCGTATTAGCTGGCTGAAATTGTGTCATACTCTTATTTTTAGTACACTATTATGCCTCTGGGACGTATTTTATTTAGCAGGGAGTTGGATCTAAACAGATGTTGCAGCGCTTGCCTAAAGCCCCCTTTAGAAAAGTCGCTGTGAGGTACCCGAGAGACTGCATGTATGTTCTGGGGAAGGGGCAGAGTGAATGTGTGAGCCAAATACTGTACATGCATCTTTTTTTAGTCCTGAGCCACTGTTTGGAAATTACAGTTAATTTTTCAGACAGTGATCTAAAATATTTCACTGAAAAAAGATTTTTTTGTCATTTTTATAAAGAATAATATTGAGGCTCTCCCCAAATTTCTCTAACTTAAAGCAACACTATGAAACAAAACAAGTGCAAATTTGCTGAAGAACTCGGCAAAACACATCACGCAGTATTACAGGATTGCCTGAAGGACCAACAGCGACTATCACGGATACAGTGGTGAGCTGCAGGCCCACGTGCCTGTGGGGGTTTCCATCCAGGGGAGCTGCGAGTCCTAATGAGGAACACGAGAACCACAATTTGGGTAAAGGTCTTCAGTGTCAGCACAAAAAGCTGACTTCTGCTCCCCCAAGCAGCATCTCGAAAAGCTGCTCTGGTTTCTCGGTCGTGGTTATCCCGTCATGCTGCTATGGGATGGGGACTCTTGAGAGCATCTTCTTAGAGATGCTCTCCAAGCAGATGAGAGCATCATCTTGGTGATGACACCAACAGGTTCAGTTAGGGACAGCTAACTGGGAGAAGTTAAAAAAAAAGGGGGTGGGCTGGGTGTGAATTTAGGATGAAGATAGGGAGAAAAAGACATTTTATCACTTATTTCATCAAACACTGTTGACAAGAAGTGGCAAAACTACCCAGGAAATAAAGATACAATTTTGTAACCTGTTGGGTATGGGCTGTGCGGCAGACAAAGGACACTGATGGGAAAGGACTGCAGTCACAATGCTAAGAAACGGAGGGAGCACAGAACTGCAAAAGCTTTTGTCGATAGAATTTCATACCCAATTATTGTCACGGGACTCTCAAATTTTATTTCCTGCAATTCTTCTGGCAAAAGGCCAGTTCTCACATGACCTCCATAATTTTTTTAATTCTATCAACGAAATCGTCTTTCCTTCGAGGCAGCCCATTTTCTTCCCTTTTAAGAAAGCTGATTTCCCTTAGAATTTGGAACCGTTTCACAAGGAAACTGACCATAAACAGCAAGCTTTCTCTTAGACATGAACTAACATCAGCACGCTAGCTAGCATCTGCAGGCCTTTGATTTTGTTACAGTTATGGAGCCCACCCACAGAGGATGCCATCCAAAGAGGCTTTTTTTCTTCTTCCTCTTAACTGGGTGAAAAATGGTTGTGCCAGCTGGCAACTTCCAACACAGGTAAAGAGCGGACAGTACGCACCAGCACGGGATCCTCAGGAGATGCACAGCCTCTTCTGTGTGCTGCAGCTGTTGGGCATCCGCTGTCTTTCTGTGCAGGGATCATAATTTCTAATCTCATGCCTGCTTCTGGTCTGGGCTAGCAACGCAGAGTCAGGGTTGATTTGAACCTACCAGATAGCCTAAGAATTAAGAGATTGTCTTATTACTTAACAAATCCAGGTGCTGGGATCAACTCAGTGGGGCTCTCCTCTGCATAACAACGCCAAAGGCCTTCGCTCTACCGGCCCTCCCTGCCCAAAACCGCAGTCAGTAGGGTAGGTGGCAGGGAGCAGAGCCTGATTCAACAGCAGCTATTGCTCATTTTCTTGTCACTCTATAGGTCACTGGCTGGCAGAAACCTCTGCGGAAATGCATCTAAAAATATTTTGAAAACTTGGCCTCCGCTGATGAGAAAATTAAGTGGTGACTCATGCTCCCATCAGCTCCAGACTCGATTACTGCAATTTGACGGACTGAGAAGCTGATATTCCACCGAGACTGCAATCTGCTTAGGGGAGCAGCCGAGAGGCCTCATTGGCACCAATTGCTTCCAACACATCTCTCTTGTCCTTTTAATCACTAACAAATTTAATTTCACTTCTCACTGAAGATCTCACTCTCCACCTTCCTGGCAAGAGAACAATTTAGAGGCGGCTTTCATGACCTCTGCTACAGCTCTACATGCCAGCATGAAGCAGACCTGCCTGTAGCAATGCCTCGCACCGGCATTTCCTGGCATTGGTTTCTCTAGTCCTGCACATCCAAAGCCATTGGACAGTCCTCGTCCATGCTACTCCAGAATACTACTTACCATCCTGCAGGGTGTTCTCTGTTGAATGAGAATTTTTCAGGAACCACACCCATAAACTTTGAAGAATTTAATTCAAAGTGCCCCCTCAAAGAAGTCACAGTCTAATGACCACAAGTGATAACGCGGTTTAAGCAGGAAAACGGCAAGGAGGAGACAACCTCCCTCTTCTGACATGGTTCTGATATGATGCTGTAGGTTTCGTCTGGGAGATCGGGGCTACCCGTGGAAATAGGGACAAAAGAGATTCGGTTTGTTAGATGCTGGAAAGGGCAGTCCATCAAGTCTAAAGTAAAATATTCTTCATTTACTCTCGTCATGTGAACAATGGCAGTGCTTTTCAAACAGCTTCCCGAGGGAGACCTCTCTGCAGCTTAACAGCCCTTTCACTGGAGATGTGCAAGTGTAACCAAGGGCAGAATTTAGTCTCTTGTCTATTTAACGTGTTTGCGAGGGACTGTATGTGTTTCTGGCACTTTATAACAATAGCAATATAAATGCATTTGGATTATAACAAAATGGAGAAACCATGATTTAGCCCTTTACTGTGTTGTAGTTCCCAAATGCATCAACATCTATTTAAGTGCAAAATAGTGTACAGTTTACAAATGCAATGCTGCGATCATCTGCTGTAAAGGTTCTGTATGAGATTATGATTCAATACAAAACACAATTCAGTGTCTGAAATGTCATTTTTCATGTCAGAATGACATCAAAAAAGTAGCTCTTTCTCCATATGCAGTCTTGCAAAAAAATGTATACCAGGGACTTGGCCCTTTCTAGTGATTTCTACGTATATAACTGCTCATCTCTTATGCACATATGCACTTGCACATAAATAAATGTGCTTGCAGACAGACAATATTTCATCTTGCCTTCTAACCTCCTGCTGTCAAGATACTTCCACAGAAAACCATACACACATAAAACTAACAGCTCCTCCTTCCCTGACTGCCAGAATAATGTAGGGGACTACTTCTGTAAAACCAAGCTGCTGGATTACTCTCCTTTTGCTCTGTGACCAAGCACAAGCACGCAGCTTCTGCTGAGTTTGCCTTTTCTGTCATATAACTATTTGCATTAACTAAAGGATCTATAAGAAAAAACACAACCACAGTTTTGATTTTAACTACATAAAAAATGATTTATCTTGGACCTATTACCGGGGTCATCAACAGCTTCTCAATTTAGTGCACAAAAAGGGAAATAAAATGAGTAACTTAACATGAAGTGCTAAGATTGCCTTCGACCTCTGAAGCGCTCTTCTATTGTTTGGGTGTTTTTTGCCTCTGCTATCATTAGACGGGATTATAGATATGCAGAAGATAAGAAGCGTTGACAATCAAGAAGGTGCTTATGTTTTAACATGGGCAAAGTTCTCGTTTGCCATCAGTTTTGCCTGACGATCTTCCATACCAGGTATTTCTCAGTTAAATTTAAAGCCAAGACGTTGAAAAGATTCAGCACTGCTCTAACCCTCTACTGAAAAACTGGTGGAGTTCAATGAATGAATTTTCAGTTGATGGTAATTTGCAGTATTCTGAGGACTTTCTTTCCCTAAGTTTAGTTCATAAGATACTTCCGTACAGTTTACGGATTTTTTTTTTTTTTAAAGAACAAGCAAACAGTTTAAAAGCTTACCCACAAAAGAACAAAACGTAGGTAACAGAGGTAAAAAGTTGACCTAGAGGATAAGTACTTTCATCTTGTTTTCCTAGTAACGAAATTAAATTCAAAACCATTCTGTTTATTGAAGACATATAGGCATAATAACAAGTCACAAACCAAATACCTTAACAAAGTCATAAACCAAATATCTTAACAGCCTTTAAACATAACAGAATCGATATGTATAATTAAGTTTCACTAAGTACGGATTTAAAATATGTACTTCAGTTTTGCTTTATATTCCCTTTAGACCAACACCTCCAACACTCATACGCAACATTTAGGTTGCCCCAAGCAATCAACAAGGACTTTGTAAAGGCTCTAACAAAACTCCATCTTAAAACAGTCTGAAACATTCTTAAACGTAAAAAAAATTTCACAGAGAAAAAAGGATGTGTTCAGTGGAATCTAAGCAAGTTGTTGGATGCACTGAAAGTCGGAGGTTCAGTACGTAGAGGTAGCTCAGTAAGGGTACTTGCAGTGTTCTGACTATTTAGCATTGACACAACCACAGTAAGTTACTGTACGCTTGAACTCTTCCTACAGATTTAAAATAAGCGAGCACTCTTTCTGGGCCTGTTGCTTTGCCATTCAAAACCAATAAAAAGAGTCATAGATTTCAGTGGGATCGGGATTAAGTCCTTATATAGTCTGGAAGTTCAGGTTTATGGAAACAGGACAAAAAGAAACTGTCCTGAGTCTGGACTGCAGACAGAAAAAAAAACCTGCAAGCAGGGTTTTTAAGCCCAGACAAAGGAATTTTTTCCCACATGGAGCCAGTTACCGGTTAGCGTGCTTAAGGAGGAGGAACCTTGAATTTGGCCCAGGAACACGCACGCTGTTCTCTCCAATTACCTCGCAGGTTGGCCTGCTGGTGGATCTGACCATGCTATCTAGGAATGCCCTGATCAAAACTGTGAGCTCACTGCCCGCGGCCCTTTGCATCACTGGCTAGCGAGAAGAGAGCACAGCCCTGGGGGACACGGGCGGTGGACAGCATCCCTCAGCCCTCCCGCCTGCTCAGTGTGCACAGCTTGATCCCCCTTCCAGGGAATGGAAGAATTCAACCTGTTGCCACCTCACGTACCTTCGTCACATGGTGGTTTTATTGGTGATGACAATTCTGAACAAGGTGACGCTGTCAGCTCCCAGTAGTTTCTCACAGAGATGGCAACAGAGCAGTCTTGCACTGACTGACCATCAGGTAAAGCACCGATGATTGGTACCAGATTGCTTTCCCGTTGTTCACAGGAATAATGGACTAGGAATAACAGTCTAGGTAAACCAAACACAGTTGTTTGTTTTTTTTTTTTTTTCCACTAAGGCAAAAGGATATGAACTTCACATGCCCACTGTCATACAAAAGATCTTTAACTTGTGTAAATGGCTACAGCCTTATCAGAGCTACGATAATTTACATCTATCTGCTAAAGATCTCCTCCCAGGTGTTTGCACTCAGTTGCACCATTAACTGTAATGTTAACCATGACACACATGAAACTTCTGCACTTATATCGATCCCAGTTTGACCTATTTCCTTCATTCCTTTTAAAGTTTTAATGCACAATTGCCAGCACAGTTTTTGCAGATGGGTACACCTCAGAGTCTGGACGAGAGCACACTTCTGAAATCCTAATCTCCCAGACAAGATGCAGTGCTGGCTATATGTTTAAATATATGACTGTGTTCCTTTCTCTTGAACACTCCTGTTAGAAACAGTATTTTGTATTCTTTTTTTATATAAGTTTATTAAAAAGAGTAACATTTTATTTTCAAAAAAAAAAGTTGTGACTGATTGTCAAATTAGCTAAGATAGCATTTCTGTTACTGTGAGGATCCTTTTAATTGGGAAAAAAAAAAAAAAAAAAATTGTCAACTTTCTTGTCCTCACAAGCTATTATTCATTACCAATGCAGCAATACAGAAAACATAGGTTGGCTTACTACAATAAAGGCTCTGTTTCAATATTAGCATCCTAAATTCTGTCACCACAGATCTCTGTGCATTGCACCGGGGGAAGGAAAAGAAAAGAGAAAAACAAAGATTTGTGTATCTCCTAGCTCCAAACACAAATACTTCACTCATAACCCAAGCACCAGACCATTTCTTTGAAGAAGCTTATGAGGCATTTAAGATATACAATGGCACAATATCATACAATGGAATTGAAAGAATTTCCTTGAGAAACCATTAACTTTGAAGGAATGTCTAGACAACTGTGTCAACAAATGCAAATAATTCATGCTTCTCAGCTTCTATCCAATGGATGGCCCCATGCTGAGTATACACAAACTCAGAAGAAAAAGGCATGTCACAGTCATATGACTAGGGAGTGTAACAGAGTCACACAGAAATTCAAGTCAATCTTGAAAAAAGCCTTCAGAAAGCTCTTCCCCAGGGTAAGCCAGCAGTGGGATAGGCTTCTGGTCATTTTGGCTAGTTTAAAACAGAGACTTACAACTGGGGCACCCTGGCTTTAAAGCAGGGGCAATGGAAGAAGCAGCTGCTAGTCATGACCATTCACTCAGTTAGAAAAATAAAAACTAAAGGACTACAAAATACTGTACAACCTCTTGCAGTAACCAACAAAGTGGCTTCCTGAAACAATGCTTTTGCCAAAAATGCATCTGTAAGGCACGTAACAGGTATCTTTTTAATATATATATATATATATATAAAAATAAAATATGCACTGAAGCAACATTCACAAATACCCGGTTGTCTCAATTGTCTGTGTGTACAGTATAGTACATATATACATCCACTGTGACACGGGACGTCTCCATAATTATACCTTCACAGGTGCTTTGGGCTGCCTGGTTAACTTCAGTGCCTGTGAACAGCAAACAAAACAGTCATTCTTTTATGTTCTTAAAAGACAACCAACGGCACAAGACAAGATTTTTATTTATAAGGGGCAACAACATGCTGCGTGTACTTCTGGGAGGCCGAGTGAGGAGTCAGCGCACGGCCGACAGGCCACTCTGGGTTTTGTGATGATGTTTTTATCTCTGATAGCGCATCACAACCTCCTCCTATACAGACAGCCTTAACAGAGGAACCACAAGGAATATGGCTACAGTGCCAGTGAAGGAAGCGGAGGTGGGTCCCAGATGTCTTTTAGAACGCAACTATTTGGACCCCACTCAAATCACTTGTGGCACAGGTGCAAGAGCTTCTAAGCCCACTTAGGGAAAGACTGCGAAGAACATTTCTGCCAACACCTTTGTGTCCCCCGGCCTCCTTCCACGTGGCTCGCAGCCTGCTCAGAGCATAGTCACTGCTGTAGTGGTGGATGTCACGCACCTCTGACGTTTACACCTTCTTTTCTGAGAAAAGGTAAGAATAAGCCAAAACCCATCAGTCCAGACGTGATCTTATGCCAGGGGACACCCGATCACTTTGTAGCTCTAGTCTACTCTTACTGAGGAGGAGAGAAACCACATGCCTTTACTTGCTGGCAGGGTCCAGCTCTGTGTTCCCCGCAGGGTTGGCCAACTATGGTAGCTGAACTATTTGCTTAGCGTGTGACACAAGTTCAACTGAAATGACAGGTGATCGTGCTTCTAGCTTGGCAGGAAGCAGCCTCTCTAACTTAGGAGACAAATGTGACAGGCTTAAAAGGAGTTAGGTTTTCAGCTGCTCCTGTATACCGATGTGGTCGCTGCGAAGGATGCCTGTTGTTGGCGTGCTCTGCCAACGAAAAAGCTCAGTGCTTTCTTGTGCAGGACGAGTCGGCCTGAGTGAGAGGGAAATCTATGAAATTTGCAAATTCCCCAAATTTGGAAACCTCTGTTTTCCTTAGCCTTTTGGGTGAAGTGCCCTGACAGGCTGGCATTTGCCTGTCGAGCAAGAGACTTATCATTTCCGGAGGGTTCGCTAAACAAGCAATTTTCAGCCTGAGAGATGTCTGATGGGTCTTCTTATTGTAGATATTAACCTTTAATATTGTCTACTTAAAGCTTGTAAGCACTGCTTGAGAAACACTCCAGCACAAATGTAAACCCTTAAAAAAACCCAAACCTTTAAAAATAAATGGGCTATATTCCCCTCAGAAACACCAGCTTTCAGAAACACCAGCATTTAACTATTGTTAAATCTAGCCGTTTGAGATTAGTCTTTTGGATAATATTCAGCAAGAGACTTTGGAGAGACATCATTCTGCATTTTGTTTGGGGAAACAATTTTTTAACTTTGTAGTTTGGCAGATTCTGCTGCCGTATTTACAAACTAGAAATACCTTAGTGTAGATGAACCTCTAAATATTTAAATTCAATTTCATACAACCAGATCACATGTACTATCATAATTAAGTAAGAATGTCACTGCAGTTGAGTACTGTGACTGGATAACCGTCTTCCCCTGCAAGAGAGATGCCAAAATGAAGCCAAGGTGTTTATAGAAAATAAACATCAAGGGTGATGATGACATGTTTATTTTCAAAGCAGGAGACCATTATCCAGTCACAACATTCACTTCTATTATACTTATTGCAACCGTACCAGACCCAACCTCATTGCTTTTTTTCAGAGAGTAATTAAAATAACACTTGTGAATAATACAGAAGACCAACTGAAGAAACTGCTGCAACAGAACAACAATCCCCCAAAGTGGTTCTACGGTGGCATTACAGTCTGATTAGCACAGGAGGTTTATTTGATGCTTAATGAATAAGAAACTAGTGCTGGTGAACTGTAAATCTCTCCAGTACTGGTTGACTTTTCTGATGCCCTGTTCAAAGGCTGCGTTAACTTGCAGCAACCTACAGCAGCCCCTAAAGGCCTTTACCACCCCTGAGGATCAGGGAGGTCTGGATGAGCTCCAGCCCCACTCCTGGTCTTGGCAGCAGAGAGCAGTTAGATGCTGAAGAGAAGCCAGCATTGCAGGGATCATTCTGTCACCAGTAGTGTCAACTTCAGGCTATCTTTCTGCAGGCATAGCATGGAATTTTCTTTACGCAACCTGTGATGTCGCCTGATAATTTCTGATTAAAAAAAAAAGCATGACTTTCAGACTGATGGAGAAATGACATAAGATTGTCAAATTTCCATTTTCAGATGCCAAGATAAGTAAGTGTATCTTAACAGGTCTGATCTATGGACTCAGTTCCTGAAAACTGAGAGTCTTCCTGCTTTTTACAATTCAGGTAACCAAAAGTGGAGCCACATAAAAATCAGTGATTTGGGGAATTTTAGCATTCAAGTTAGCAAGGTAACTTTAGTGGAGTGAAGCTGGTAAAATGGCAGCCTGTTGGGTTTTGCTGAAAACTGGAAACATGGAAGTTACAAAAAAAAAATTTCTCCACTGACAAGTGGAGAATGCAGAGTACTGGTGGCACCGGGCTTCCCACGGCAGGTCCCAATCTTCACCTAAAATGGCTGTCAAAGACTGCTTCAGTTGCCACAGCTTCTTGATCCTTACTATCTGAGAACATTAAAGGCAGCATTAATATCAGTTACATGGACTAGCTTTCCGCAAGGTGGTTACTACTGCTCTGAGAACCTGACTAAAACCATTGCAGTTATTTCATATAGATCACCAAATGGCTGTCAGATGTCAATAGCTTCCATTTGTACTGAAATAAGCATAATGTGAATCAGTGATGTCGACGCAAAAACCTCTACGTTATAGTCTATAATCCTACGAGCTATCCCATGCCATAATTTTGGCATGAAATGTGATGCATCAGACTCCTGTAGACTTCTTGCTGTTGTAAAGGGTGACCCAAGCAGAAAAAAAAAAAAAAAAATTAAAAGTTTTCACCCTGCTTCAATTCAATTCAGAAAGTGCCCTCATTTTACCTCATTTCCCCAGCTCCCATGCCAGTGGACAGATCTTTGTCAATTCTCCGGTAAGGGAGATCCGAAGCTGTGATTATTAGCTAAAGACAGAGCCATTCTTACTGGCCGTAACCCGAATTCATAATTTGAACTAACCGTAGAGGTCTAACATCAAGATTCGAACCTTTTCAGAGCCAAGGGGGATGAAGTTCAGCATTTTTATTTTGATACTACTGTGACTATCACTGTCATAAAGGCAGTAAAGAAACAGGAAAATCCCTACCGTGGGATCTCCAAGAAGGAACCTGAGAAGTTTAAGATGTGTTTAGGTATTTTTTGACTCATAGCACACTTTCCATTACAAATCAAAACCAGCAATTCTTACCTTTTGCCTAGAAACCATCCAGGATTTTATTGTTGGTACCAACAGACTGCCAAGAAGAATCTGAGCAGGATGATAGATGAGTAAGGGGACGGAAATTAAGGACAGGTGCTCATAACCTGCAAATACTATCTTCAGCATTGGAATCCCTGCAGGCAGAAAAACAGGAGACGGACTCTCACCTCAGACTCTTGAGCTCCAGATAAAAGCAAAAGAATTTTATGTTGCTTTGACATGTCACCAAAAAAAACCAAACCCCAAAAGAAACAAAATAAAGACTCAGAAGTTTTATATAAAAAAACCCAACCCAAACAAACCAGCAAGAACATGAACAAAAAAAATACATGGCAGAGAAAGTTCTGTGGCAGAAAGAAAGGAGCAGGGGAATGCCATAAAAGATCGTTTCTAATTATGCTAATAGCTGTCAAACTCCTGCTGAAGACTTGATATAAAATACATTCTTTTATATATATATATATAAATATATACACATACACACATATACATACATACATACATATATATATATATATATATATATATATAATGACTGTCTGGGTGATGCGCA
>VYZV01042729.1:13160-53684 GCA_013401275.1 Pandion haliaetus
ATATATATATAGCATGACTGTCTGGTTGCTGAGCATAGTTCGGTACTGCTTATTTGCTACTCCCTCTCACTGCGCTCTGTTTTGTGTTTCCATGATTGTCCTCCATCCAACCTGCCCGACTCCTGCTTGTAACCTTTCTTCAGTCCGGTCACCACTGGAGAAGGGTCGCGTTTTACTGGCATACTCCCTGCCGGTTGGTGAGTATCCAAATGACAGCCTTCCCGGCTTTGATTCATGCAGTCAAGGTGGAGTGTCAAGTACTCTGCAGGTAAATGCTTTGCTTTGAACACGTTATCGTTCAAAATTATCTCTTTAGATCTTGGAACTTGGAGCTACCATGCTCCACAAGGCATAAGGTGTAGGCAAAACTTGCAACCATCTCTGTCTTGCTTGACCAGACATTTGCATAGTCGTCAACAAGAGCAGCTGCGATTCCTCAGGAGCCCCCCGAGAACATACCTTATTTTCACCCTCATCTTAAACGCCATTCTAGGAATTTCCGCCAGCATCGACCTTGCAGAGAAGCAGACTACACACAGTTTTTACAGAGCTTATCTGTGTGTCTCCTCTCTTAGCAATGACAACAAGCTGAGCTTTGTGCCACATGCTCTCCATTCCCCCATTAGTAGAGGTTTCAGATCAGCCAAAGTTGCCATGTTTACATAAACTTTTCTCAATGCCTCAGATACATTCCCGTTCTCAACACCCTTTCAGGTTTCCCTTAATAAAAGCTGCATCCTCCCTATGTGAGGAGACAGCTTAGTTGTTGAATATTACCGCTCCACCAGTGCCCTACTATCGCTGACACATGTCTAGACTTGCTGAAATCTTCATGGTATTTCCACAGCACTATTTCTTGTAATTATTTTGGTTAACTTCATCACATGACACCACTAACATTCTCGTCCCCACACTAGTAGCCTTTACTTAACGTGGATATTTCCAGGGAGAGATTAAATCAAATAAGTAAAGGCTTGCGTGTTTAATTTCAATATTATAACTACCTTCAAAATAACATCATGGACCTATCACACAATAAGGCTGCTTATTATTAATGTTAATTTCTGGGGCCTGGGAATAGATAGTATTTGGATAGAAATTAAATGGGCATTTGCGTTGTATTAAGTATTGTAATTTACTTCAAATGCCCATCATACTGTTTTTTTAAACAGATAAAGGTCTTATTGCCTGTTTCCAAGTCTCAACTTGACCCTTGTGGGTCCTTTTCTGTTCTCTAACCACGGAAAAATAAACTACAGTTCCAAGCTATGAACATGCTATATTTATGTTCGTAAGACAGTACCTGGTGTTTTGGTAGTGCAATTTCATCCACAGATCCAAAAACACTTTAGTAAAGCTGAACAGGACTCCTACAGAGAATCAGAGAACACTAAAACGACTAGCCTAAGATCACACAGAAAACTAATGGCAGAGACGTGAACAGAATGGATCCAAAGTGACTGAGACATGCTTTAAATTGCTGTACATTTTATGAAAGAAAAGATGAGGAATTCCAGCCTAAAAGGTAAATTCTCTGGAGGAAAGCTGTATCAGTGAACTAGGAAAAGAAAATTAAAGTTGTCAAATATAAATACAAAATACTATAATTAGTGTGACAATATAATTAGATCACTGCGTGGAAAGAGGTTCTTAATTCACAGCTTATTTAAATACATGTCACAACAATAGGTTCCTGTAAGCTACTAATGTGCAATTAAAGTTCCTGTTATTTACCAGGAAAAACTAACTGGTGAAAAGCAGAAACAGTAATCATTTTTGCAGGCAGAGCATTAGTTCAATGGGAAAAAAAAGCCCTGTCGCCTTCTTATGCGCTTTCTGATTTTTATAATTCCAACTTTGCCAGTATGCAACTCTCTCAGAAAATATTTCATGACAGAGATCCACAGACTACAGTCACAAATGCTTGTGTCAATAACATTACCACAAAGCTAAACAAAACAGCATGGGTTTTATTTGTTTTTTAAAATGTTGTCTAAACTTTTTCATAGCAATACATACTAACTGCAAGCATCAGTATGACTGCTAATGTTTTCCAAATACATAAAACTCATGCCAATTCCTAATTAGGAAAAACATATTTTAAGAGTTACTTTTCCCTCTCTTTAAAAAAATAGTAGGGTTTTTTTTTAAATATATATATAAAACACTTGGGAAAAAACCCAAACAAAATGAAAACCAAATCCCAACCAAAGGAAGAAAAGTGACGTCATATAATGCCTGGGCTGATGCTGAATCTTAGCCCGTGATGCATTTTCAAGATGAGATTATGAACTAGCACTAAGAGAAGCTGTAACAGAAACACGGACTGAAAGTGTTGTGATATCAACAGGTGCAGCTGTAACAAAACTAATAAAGTAAGTGAGAAGAGTTTAAGTCTTCCGGACAGAGAGCAAGGACTGAAGGTGCTAAACAAAATGGATATGGTTATCTTTATTTCAGGCTGTCCGCTCCTCTTTTCCTCATCTTTTATAGCATATTGCTTCCAGCGCTAATGAAGTATGATAGCTACACTAAGTGTAAGATAAATAAAATTTTGCACAGGATCAAATCACATATATTGAACCCCGGATCACAACCTTAGTGTTAAGTTTCCTCAAAGTACACAGCAGGTCCTCCCTTCCCCCACGCCCCAATACCACTAGGGTATTTATTTGCCATCTGGAGCATTAAGGCTGCACTCACATGTATAAAGAATAATGCCTGTAAGGATTTTTCGTTTTGTTTTCACAGAGCCATTAATCATGCTTATCTGCATTTCAGGGTAATCGGACTGACTTCGATGGGTCTTCATCTTGACTGACACCGGAGGAGAAAACACTAGCATTATCAGTTTATATAGACAATCTTTTCATTAAGTTTTAAGACTGCTGCCATGGTCTGAAGGCTCATGCCACAAACACCCATTCATGTTGCTGTAGTTTATGAAGTTACAGGCTTCCAGCAACTTGGGTCAACTCCTCTGCCAAAGACCCTCACTCACCACGTATCATGAGAACTCAATGACAAAGTGCTCCTCCGCGGTTTGGTGCCAACTCGGGCAGCTTTGCTCAAAGCAGGGGTGTAACAAACTGTTGAGCTGCCAAAATCTTTTAAACGGCCTCGTTGCGTGATTCTGTGTCCCAGTCCTGGATCAGAGCTGACCAAACACTGTGACAGGCGCAAGTCAGGGTTGTGTCCCATCCTCCTCCAAAGAAAGAGGAAATGTGGTACCCAGCTGGGTGTGAGAAAAGAGCACCTCACCAGACCACGACTACAGAGAGCTGTAGCAGAAGGGATGAAGCACTGAAATCATCCCACAGATATCCCTTACAAACAAGATCACTGGGATTCCTAGCTTTTTACCCTGAATTTCCCTATTCTTCTTCGTTTGGCTATGTTTCTCCTACCAGTGCTCCCCCGTGTTCCCATCTTCCTCCTTGCTCTTTGGCTCTGGTATTCGGAGGCTCTTTTTCTTCTCCTGTTTGTATTTTCTGCCTTCCTCTTTCTTCCTCCTCTTCTCCACTCCCATGCTTCTAGCCTGCTTGGTTTTGCTTCCCAAGACCTTTGATTCTGCTTGCTTGCAGCAGTGTGAGTTTGGGCTGCTTCCACTAAAATCACTAAGCTCCGCTAAGTGCAGCGGGCACGAAAAATCACAGTCCCACTGCCACTGGGAGAAGCGAGTTAGGCCTGTGATAGGCAGCACGTTTCATTTTTCTCCCTGTTTGCATCCTCACTCAGCCCATTTCACGTAAGAACTCTGCAAACCTGAGGAAGAGCTTCCACGAGGAAAGCTATTTATCTGTGACCTTCAACAACAGCAAGGAAGAGCGAGCGGACTGCTCGTACAGTCTGGTGTAGGAAAGCCCTGTTTGCCCCAGGGTGTACCAGCTGGGCTCCACGGCTGTGGTTTATCAGCCCCGGTCAAATGCCACGGTTTCTCTAGTAGCCCGCACAACTAAAAGCTATTTATCCTTCCTCCAGCTTTGCACCCAGTATAGCCTCCTACATCCTCCCTTTTCCCCTTTGCTACTTTCACATTTCGTAGTCACCTTCTTAAAAGGCCCATGAAAATATTATGCTGCACTTCACTACATTTAGTTAACTGTAAAATAATAATAATAAAAAATCCTAAAAGATTTGAAGGTATTTTTAAGAGAATTTAAATATAGGACTCTTTTCATCTAGCTATCACTGCAGTAATATAAATGAAGCAAATTAATTTTAATGCTCCAAGGTACTGATTCTGTGTCACTGTCACTGACAGGATCCAACTAGACTTTATGAGATGGCGTTTGACTTTATGGAAGTGAGCACTATGCACGCATTTACAATTTTACAGGGACTTTAAGCTGTCATGCTGAAAAATGTTTATAAAACATTAATCAAAAAATGCCTCTTTAATACAATGCATTGTCTGAAAGATGTTAGAAGGCACATATTGTAAATGGATTCTTTTTCTGACTAAAGTAATTTCTACCAAAAGCCTTTCCCCACTGCTATACAAGTACACAGTGTGGAGAGATAAAGAGCACTTTCTCAGCACATTACTACCTGATCCAAACACTTGGGAAATCACTAATGTACAGCATGCCATATTTCCATGTCACACATGACACATTTGTCTAAAATTACCCAACAGAGTTTGACATTGCAGCATATTCCATAGCAGAGCTTTCAACTGACATCTGCCAAGTAAGAACTTCAAGTAGGAGCTTTCTTCTTCTAACAAGCAAGTAGGAGTTTTCTTTTATCCTATACCCATGATGGAAGTGATAAAACAATGCGTACTGGAAAGGAGAGGTTTTTTTGTATTTTAATATGTTTATTTTATGCTCGCTGAATGTGTAAGCTCCCCTTAAAGCACTCACTGTTTCATCATTTGCTGTTTTCTATCACATTGCAATGGGTTCAGAGAACTTAACAGAACATTTTTTTAATCACCACCGAAACATAGGCCATTATCTCTTAAACCCAAAGCAGAATTAGTGCTAGATGCTCTACTTACATACTTCACTGTATAGGTTTTTTCCCCCTTCCATGCCTTCATAACAAACAATTTATCTGCAAAATTTATTGCTTACATTAGTGAAACATGCTGCAGCATTTCTTAGGAAAAGAGGTTTGGGGCAAAACAAAGGGGTCATCACTAGGGCTATGGAACCACCAGGCATTCTGGAATCAGAATGCCAAATGACCCTCACAAAGAGGCAGTGGAAATACTTCGAAGAAAAGCCTTAGCCTCTGGATTTTCAGTTCTCCCTTCTACTCGTCTATGCATTTCAGAACTCTCAATTGCCGTAATCTTCAAGTGCAATATACAAAGTGAATCAAGTGTATGATGGTAGCTTCTCTGACACTCTCCATGCTACTCTTTCTGAAGGAGCCTCTCAGGGGTTGATGCGAAGGGAACGTTAGTAGGTCAAATAGCTATTTTTTTTTTTTCACCTGAGAAAAGGCCTGTAAAGAGGGTCATATATTGCATTAAACCCTTCCTAAGCTGCCAGAGCAGGGGGTTTCATAGCTTATCCCTGCAAAGACAGTGCCAAATGAACACCTGAAATTTTACCGCCAAGTACCAGAATAGCATTGCATGCAGCCCAGTGACTGCGCGGTGGGAAAGGGCGGTGAGATCTGGGCAAAACCCAGTTTAGAGGATTAGAAAAAGGTTGTCCATGCAGATAGCTACCAGAACGGCAAGGTGCTGCTCATCTCTTGTTTTAAAACTTTCTTAAGGGATTCCCTGTTTCTTCCCAGGCAAATCACATTGCTATGCTTAGTTTTGAGGAGACAGAAGTTTATATACCATGCCTGTCCTCCGTGAAGGCTAGTCAGGAATAGAAGGCGTTTCTTGCCCTTGTTCAGACTCTGTTACGACATACTGAGATCACGGAAAAAAGATGCTTTTGACGAATTAACTGGTTAAGGATTCTTTTTCCTATATCCATGCCCTCTCCAAAGCATGCACTGAGCTCAAGTTAAATGCTTTTCCCTCAGGACCAGTTTCTTTCAGGTACGGGAATAGCTGAATGATATCTGACAACCCGTAACAATACAAATATTCGCTTGCTACTGAGTAGCCCCATTTCAGCTGAAGCAGCTTCTGGTGTAATATGAAATCACATTACACTGGAGGGAGAGGAGATTACTTGAAGCTGAGCCTAAAACAGGCAACCAAGCTCTTCTCCAGGTGAAAAATTCCTCAGAGGAATATTTGGTAGTCCTTTTCCAGCCCCACTCCAGCAGTAACTCTGAGATTTCTTTTGCTTTTAGCCCAAACCAAGAGATCCTAGACCTTACAGTCATCTCGTACTCTGCAAAAAGAATCAAGGCTGAGAGAAGTAATAGACAACCTTCGCTACTCTCTTGTCCAGAAGGAAGTAACAGTGTCAAGGTAAGATTCCATCTGCAGTGGCTAGACAATAGTTTACAATGGTACAGAGGGTTTTGGCACTTTTGGTTCAATCACACCTTGGTGACAAAGCCTAGCGTTGCCATGGAAATCTGACTTTTGCCAGTAGGTATAAAGCGATCATTCAACAGTACAACCACAACTGCCTCCAGGTGATACGGTACTCGGTCTCTGATTGGGAAGGATCTGCAACGTTTGTAGCAGTTGAGTCGACATTCCCCTTGCCTTTTTGCCCACATACATGCTTATGAAGACTTGTGCTTAAACTATTTTCAGAGGAAAAAAAAAAGACAACTTTTTCAGTATGTTTTCATATTTCAGGTCAGTGGTAAGTGTCATGGAAAGCAAAAAAACCAGGCTCACAAAGTGGTAAAACCAAACATCTGAGGGGGAGGTTTTACAAGGGACTGATGAGACGTTGTTAAGGCCGTCTGGAAGAGCTGCAGGGGAAAACTGCAGAATTGAGGGCTATCCTCATTCGGTTTGGAGGTCTGCATGAACCCTAATCTTCAAAAACATTTTCATCTTCATCCCTCTCCTTGGGAAAGAACAATGATTTACCAGAATGTTCAACAAGCCCTCGCATTACATTAAATGACTTACCTGCTTTGGAGGACCAGAATTATTGGGAAGGCTCTGTACTAAATCAGAGCAATGTGGTCACACATTGGCCATATAGTTATGCTAGGATGCAAGAATTCCATTAAGATCCGTACTATACTGTAAGAGACTGGACTGGTCTAATATATAAGTAAAGGAGGAGAAGGAGAAAGAGAAGTGAATGAGAAATTAGATATTTCTTTTGCCGTGGCTCTTAACAGGAATAAAAAATAAGAAAACCTAACATGCTTTGAACGCTTTTCCTAACTGTTGTTCTTCAGGTAACTGGCTTGCTATACTCATCACAGAAATCACTAATTTAAGTGCAACGTAAGTACAGTTACTAGGAAACAGCACATCATGATACTATCAAAGTTTTAAGTAAATAAAAATGTAGTAGCTGGGAGGAAGAGAAAGAAAGTACAGTTTGTCTATTTCTGGGTTTTCAACGGGTGCATTCAGATTGGAAGTGATGTTTAATGAACAACATAGGCAATCTTACCAGCTGCTAACAATGAAACATTTAACACCAACAACTGAAGACTAGTGCCTTAGACTCCAAAACACCTCCACCTGTCTGACAATATGGTAGAAGTAATTAGTTAACAGGGAATTCAACAATGAATTGAACCACCGTAAGTCACATTTTAAAATGTGACTTCTCCTTCATTTGGCACCACAACGTGGCCATAGCAACGTTGCCACTGGTCCTTGCACTTCAATGCTTTTTTTATTGCTTGGGTATCAGTTCACTCTTCGTACACATAACACACTCAAGGCACAGGGTAAATTCTTCCTTGTAATTCACTAGCAATATCTAAGCTATGAAGTTTAAATGAACGGAATTTAAACACTTCCTTCCCTTCTCTATAATTCTTGTAGCCCACACTTTTTGAAGGTTTAACAGGTTAGACCTACTAATGACAGGAATTCTGGACAAGGAAATTGACAAATGTCCTAAAAACAAAGCTGAGATTTGATTAATTTGATTATTTCCTTGAACATTACTGCCCTTTCCACACACAGTTGAGGCTAAGATTTCTCAGCATTAAAGTTTTGATTATGTGGATTTTATTTACACATATTATTAAAAGAGCCATTATAAGCATTTTACAGTTGTTCTTACTGTATTCGTAAACACAAGCAGGAAAGGATTATGCTTCAAACTGTTTCACACTATCTTTAAGCTTTTTTTCTCCTGAAACCTTGGTGCAAAGGAAAACATGATACACAAGTTCATTATAAATGCTGAAACAAGAAAACACTTACTTCTTTTCATAAAGAAAAAAATACGTGTTAGGAATACTAGCATAATTTTTCCTTTCATTCTCTCTTCATCTGATTTCTGTGGCCAAGAAAAGAAGATATGAGGCCAGAAAAGCTTTAATGCTCCAGTCATCTGGGAAGGCATTTTGGGAAAACAGCTCGCTACCTAGAAATACCGAGGGATACTATTTCCTATTCTAAAACTCTATGGACTAGGGTTATGTGCTCACAGCGGTCATGGCAGCCTTTAGAGGAGGATCCCTCTCTTCCAGATTCCCAGGACTATCCTGTAATAAGGGATTTCTACGTTTTGCTGTTGCTGCTGATTTTTCACATCTTTGCACCCACTGTTTTAGAAGTGTCTGGAGTCAGCAGCTCAGACTGGCTGCCAGAAGGTGCACTGAGAGCAGCAAATGTAGATGCAACTCTCTCAGGGAGACTCAACATCATCTTCAATACTTGCCAGCTTTAGTACGGGTGACACTTGTAGCTTCTGCCAGCTTGAGGTAAAAAAAAAAAAAAAAAAAAAAAAATCTTGAGTCATGTCCAAACGTGGATCTTCCCAAGGGTAACCTGTCAGCTGTCTGCCGAATATAATGTAGTTTCTTAAAGTAGATAAATTAGCTTTAACTGTTTTTGGTGGGGAGGGAAAGCTCTTGTGTCATTATCATTTTACTGATGGATATGTGTGTTTATTTTTTGGGTTTTTATTATAAAGAGGTATGAGCTTGCTGTCATTAAAAACCTGCAATCTGGTTTTTAGTGTCTCATCCAATTACGTGTACATCTGGGAAGACACACAACCAAATAAATAATTGGAGAGGTGCAACTCTGAAATGACAATTGTTATTCATCGATCTCTTTCTGCAAGTCGAGATTGAGAGATGTAAACTTCAAGTGAATGAGATCTCCTGGGTGAGATTCTTCAGTTCAAACACAGTAAACAACTGTTGTCCTCTGATGCACATTTTAGTACTGCTGGAGGCGAACTTTCTAAATATGAATCAAAACCCTACTACTGGCAGAGTATACAGATGAAAAGGAAGCCCTGGGAGCTGGTGCAGAATTTCTTGCCACATTCTAAGTCTAATCAAAGAAACATACATTTCAGGTCAGAAAGGAAAGGAGATTCCCTAATTGACTCTAGTATTTCCCCTTCTAGAATCACAGAGAGGTCAAAATTGAGTAAACTGCAATAGATTAGACAGGCTATATTGTGAATCTTGTGATTAAAACACCAAGGGAGAATCAGGTACTCTGTGTCCAAAAGCCACGATAACTCACTGGACTATGCCATTCCCTGCTTTCAGACTGGCCTGCCAGCACACTTCCTTTCTGAAAATACAGCCCCTAGGGATGCTCTGGTCTGAAGGAGACAAACAAGGGGTGCTTGCCCAGCCACATATACGAGCCGCAAGGGAAAATAAAGGAGATGCTCTGGCACAGACTATCCCAGCGACCACAGCCTACTCAAAACTGTCAGTTTGACTTCCTGTGGAGACAGCCTCTTCAGGTGAGTGGTGGCCTTAGTATTATAGAAATGCTTACACATGCAAAATGGCATCTCGCCTTCGGCAGATTTGTCTGTGCAAGCAGGAAACGTTCCTACTAGTCCCACTTGCAGAAATATTTGGTTTTGCTAATATTCTGATATGGCAGCTGTACTAGAAATAGCAGCATTTCGCAGGCATTCTTTGGGGTCTACTGAGAAAGAAGACATGCCAATTACATGGTAATAACCTGTAATAACCTGACTGATAATATTGTTTGGTAAGAACCAAATGTTGGTTCTAGAAGACTGCCGAGCTAGGAAAGGCAATCCACCTGCCCTCAAGTTGGGCCACAAAAAGAGATGCTAACATGAGAGAAGTGCAGTAGATCCAGGTACTTCTGCTCTCCCCGCTATCGTCTCATGTAACGTGAATCCCTCAGTTCTTATCTTCCAGAGACAGAGAGAGGACAAAGGGAAGGGGAATCACAGAGCAGAGGAAAAAGCCCAGCCAATCACTTGCTGCTCCTTCCAAGCAAATGCTGGCCAAAGACTGAAGAGATGAGAAAAAACTTTGCATTTTGGCCCAAAGAATCACTGTATCAAAACTCATCAAAGGTTCTAGCAGCCACTAAGGCCCCTGGGATCTCAGAAGCAGGAATGGGAGAGAGTTCCTAACTCTCTGGCGGTAGCGAGGGCCCAGACATGTAGTGGCCCAGACACGGCCTCCCCAGGACACTCATTCTTTCAAGCGTATTACTCCCATCAGCCTCCCCTTCTGCCCCAAGGGTCAGCACCCACCAGTTCTAGGCAGAGGAGTAGCCAGATCATTTTCACTTGCATCGGTCTATCGGACACTGGGGGAAGAAATGAGACTAAAAGTCTGTAACAGGTAAGAAAATATGCAAACTCAAGCACTAATAACACCAAGAAGTATGATATGATGTCAGCAGTAAGGTCTCCTGTTCAACACCCGTAGGAAAATTTTGAAAGTAAGAGAGATGCACGCTATAGAAAGTCTTACTCTTGAAGCTTTCAGAGAGCAATTAACCAGGATTATTTTCTAGATCTCTTTTTGTAGAAGTCAGAGGAATTATTCACACATTTATAGCTAGTCACAGTTAGTACCTTGGTGAATAGTCGCCTTAGAGGACAATTCTCTGCCAGGAGCAGAGAAAACCCACCACATTTCAAAAATACCACAGACTGTCGCCTGAATACTTACTTGGGGCGATGCAGCCAATTTTACCATCTTACTTTCTATTACAGAACTATTAAGAGGCGCTTCCTTTTTAAAATCAAAATGATCTACCTTTTATCTTAACACAAGTTATAGCATTTTGGCATTTTCCTATCTAAAGGAGAAAGGTGATTATCACCACACAATAAGAGTCATCTGTGCTTGATTAGTACGCCATTTCACAGAGTTTGGGTATAAGAAAAAACAGATGAAGAAAAAACCCAACTGATATTAAACAGCAGTGGTCTAGGCTGCGCAAATGTATTATTTATCTCTGAAAAATCTTGTAAGGAGGTATCTGTAGAAAACATGAGCAAACTATAGATAGCTGTGAGCAGACTGGAGCTGTATGTGAGCACAATGCACTCTGTCACATTGCACAGCTGGGGAACTCGGGGGAAGGCATGGGCTGATTAATCCATAGCCTAGATGATCCACTCACAGACAGTTGAGGTGTCTGTGAATCTACTTGTGCATTACGGCAGGCTTTTAAGAATTGCTCAAGTACAAACTATCAACTCTGTACTCACGCAGTAAGAAGCTGAATATTTAAAAATCAAATCTGAATTAAATTAGAACAATACAAGAGAAAATTAGCGCTTTGGCTTTTAATTGCAAAATGAACTCTACTCCTTCCTGGAAGTATTTTGTAGCCTAGAAACTTTTGATTGTATTACTCATAAGAATTCCATAGTGAAAGAACTGCCACACTGATAAATCCAAATGAGGAAAAATGCACTCTCCATCACAAACAATACCCTGATTTTATTATAAGGGGGTTATTTTTGTTGGTTTGGTCTCTTTTTTTACCAATCTGCTATTCATCATAGCTACAGTACTAACATTGGCACTTGTCGTAGCTAAAAGAGATAGCAGTACTCTGGTTTTTGCAGATAAAATAATTTTACATAGTAAATACAAAGAATTAAAGTGAAAATATTTCTTGACAATCCTGCATTTCACTTTTGGAAGTTGTAACTTCTAGCTAGCAATCCACTCTCTGCAAAAAATAAAATAATGTTCCGTACTTGGCTGCAACTTTTGCGTAAGTGCGAGCAACAACTGCGGTATTTTTTTAGATGAGCCACACTGATAGCTCTGCACTTCCTTGAGGCCTCTTCTCTTCTCACTGAATGAACTCCAGGGAATGGCATCATGTCGGGCTTTCCAGATGGATTATGTGAAGCCATAGCTCAATGTCATTTTCAATAGCAAGGCTCATAATTAAAGGTCAAATAGTCACTTCATCTGCAATCAATCAATAGAAGAAGTACTAATACTAAGTACTAATCAATCAATGGCAAATGCACTAATAAAAGCCATGCATCAAATGTCCGCATATGTGTGCGCTCACATGTACTGTGCATATATGTGAGTAGGGAGAAGGAGAGAAAGAGAACAAAGTGTGGGCGAATATGCCAGAGGGCATTGTGAATACTACATTTGTCTTCACCCCTTGTAAGTTTATATCCTGTTTCACTCATTAAGTGAAATACAAATACATATTAGTTTTTCTGCATACGTGATGCACTGTATTCAAAAAACTGCCAGGGCACCCACCTCTATGCAGAAATATCGGCTTGTGTTCCTAACAAAGGCACCTACCCTGTGTAATTTGTCCTTACACAAACATGCCCTGCACTCTGATCTTTGAGACAAAAAGTGTGTCAACTGTTCTGTCTACAAAATAAAACCCAGCATATGGGAACAGCACTCACCTCCGTGCAGAGCAAGCACTTATTCATGGATTCAACAGTGGAAGTGGCAGTTGGCCTCATGAGCATGCACTGCATGGGAATTAGTTGGTTTCATAATATGGTGTGGGAGAAAGTGACTTATAAAAGTCTTCTCATGCCTCTCCTATTACCACTTCTAAAGCTTTAAAGCTGTCAGCTCTTCTCCACTTTAGTCGGTGCCATTCTAAGCTCCCCAGGGAAAGGGCCAGACGTACCTATTTGGAGTTTCACCTGCCAAGCTGAGAGAAATCAGTTTCAAAGCAAAAGAACAAGTGTTGGGGGGTCATTTATACACTGCCACTGGAATCTTGAAGACAAACAAAGCAGAGCTCCACAACGGATGTGAAACCAGACCCTGAGCCGTGTGCGTGCTTTCAGGCGTTGTAGTGACAGAGGGAGAGGGAAAAACTCTCTCTGCTACAAGAGAACAGACGGTTTCTCGGTACGTGGTTTATAGCAAACACCTCCGGACAAGTAGAAATGTGACAGGACAGCAAAAGAGTGAGGGCCAAAATGCCTACGTCTGCTCTTGCTTCTGCAAAAATCAGGGTGGACAAGACTGTGCTGTGGGTAGATTTAACTGTCATTCAGAAATGGCTGATCCTTAAAAACAAATTAGATCTACCCTGCTTCCACCTTCAGTGAAGGAGTAAGCGCTAGCTGCTCTGGTTAACATTCCCGTTTACATCATGAGCTCAGGGGCATGCCTCATCGCACTACAGCTTTATAAAACCCGATGCTCCCTATTGACATAGAAATGTGTGTTTATGTAGCTCTATCTTACCTGGACCTGGTACTAATACCGAACAGAGTAAAATACCAGTGGTCCCAAAACCGGCCAGCTTGAAACTGATACACGGCAGGCATGCCTACGTAGTGCACACACTGCGTAGGGGTGCACACAAGAGCGGTGAGGCCCTCAGCCTTAGCAAAGATGGGCTCCCAGGGACTGCCAAAAAGAGCATCTCCCCATCAGGGGTGGTGCTCAATTCAGGACACGCTGCTGCTAGCCCCGCGCAAGACAAGCCTGGGAGCCCCAAAGAAACCTTGACAAAGCTCAGCCCCAGAGATGGAATACAGCAAGGGAAGCACAGGTCCCGACCAACCAGCGATCTCAACGCAGGCCCTGAGCAGTAAGGAAAAGTAGTGCGGAAGTGAAAAGCCTAAGAACGAATTACATCTTGTGACTAGCCTCCTAGGAGGCAAACTCGCTTTCCATGAGACACTCCCTCTTCAAGGACGAAGACTGTCTGTCCTGAAGCTGACAAACGGAACAGTCTGTAGCTGAGAAACAGTCCCGCAATACTGTGTTCGACCATCTACCTGTTTCATTTCAACTTGCACACTTATCCATGAGACATCTGTATTAGCAGGGTAAAAGTATGTATGGCTGGGGAGAAGCTGTAGAAGGCCCTGAAGTCAAGGCGGCCCAAGTATTTTTACTGGTGTGCTTCGTCAAAGGAAGCTGCAAAACACAAAGCCTGACTCATCAGGCTGTGCTAATGAGAGCGGTAACTTGGAATTGGGAAAATGTGAGCCAAAAAGACAAGCAAACTAGGAACTTCAAACTAGGTTCTTCTAAAGGAGAAAATAAAACGTAAAAAGGAGAGTGTACTAGCAGGAGAAAAGCAAACCGACTCAGCTGTGTGCATAGGGCGCAAGTCAAGACAGGCTGCATGAGGATGCTTGGTAGAGTGAGTAAAAAGAATGAAGAGACCTCATTTTTTTTCTGCGTGATGGCAAGCCTCTCCAGGACTTAAATATTAAAAAAAGGCTTTGTGCTTACTTTCTTAGTGTCATGGCAAGCTACAGAAGTATTCAATGGGGCGTATGTTAAACTATTTTCACTGAGGAGGGAAGGGGAGACTTACACATTTGTGCTGTTAAACACCACCAGCTTCTCTTCTGCAGCATCACAGTTGTGTCCTAAGTTTACACACGCCCCCAAATAGCCAGTACGGTAGTGTGTTATGCTTTACGTGTGCGGTCGCTTTCTATAAATACAAGTGTAATTGTCCTCCTGAATACAAGCTCATTTATTAGTCAAAGCTTCAGTTTCATAGAACATTTGGCTGAAAAAGACCTAATGTCATTTGCTCTGTGTTCTGCTCCAAGGCAGGATCAAGTCTAACTAATTCCTGTCTGAGGCTTGTCTACAATGATAAGAGATTCAAGACATCAATAGGCAACATATTGCAAAGCTAAACTGTTTTACATTAGACTACTGTTGCCTTGATTATTAGCTTAAATCATCATCATTGTAACAAAGTCCTTCCCTTTTCAAAGTCCAGTGTGAAAGAGTTACTTTCTTCCTTCTTTTCATCAACCTTTTGAAGATCACTACTGCATTTCAGGCTGTCTTCTCTCAACAGTCCCAGTTGTTTCAACCTTCCTCTGGGGTCGCATTTTTGAGATCTATGATCATTCATGGCACTCTCCTCCGATCTCTCTCCACTTGGTCCACATAATTTTTGAATTGTGGAGCCCAAAACATCATGCAAATGTAAAAAGCCATAATGCTCTCACGCCATACAACTTTTGCTACTTCTCTGCAACCCACAGGGCCTTGTGTGAAAGGAAATTAGGTTAGTTTGGTATGGTATGAATTTGACAAATCTATGGGGCTGTTACTCATTTCCTTGTTTCTTCCTACACTGTTAAAATAATTTATTTTACTATTTGTTTCAGTAGTTTTCTACAAAATGAAGTTAAAACTCACTGATCTATAACTCCTCGTCCCCTCCTCGTTTCCATTGTGAAAAAAGAGGCATTATGTTTGCCTTTTTCTTGTCTTCAGGAACTCCTTCACGTCCCACAGACTTTGAAGGGCACTTGCTAACAGTTCTGCAGCACAGGCCTGGCTGAAGCAAAGAACCCTGAGATAAGTTTCGCTATATCAAACTGACTTGGAAAACATCTCACCTAAGTCCCGACTTGTTCTTCTCCTGTTTCAGGTTGAGCTCTTACCTTTGTTATTGACACTAGCTGTGTTTCTCTTTGACAGATACAGTCTTGAAAAGGCATATATTCAGTCACATATGCTTTATCAAACACATGTTTTCACATTTTGAAAAACGGTAAGAAAATATTCTAGTCATTTCACTGACTGAACGTAATGGATGAAGCAGTAGCAAGTGGCTGTAAGCATGATTGATTCCGCAGTATTTTGTGAATTTCCATCAGAACATCTTATTATCGCTAAGGGGTCACAAGTGACGAGTATCTCAATGATGTTTTGATAAATGAATTCTAATAAATAAAACTATCCAAAATATCTGCAGACTTAAAATAAACACATACATTTTGCTCACGTTAAGCAAAAGACAGTATTGTCTATTTGTGGTTTCTGAACACACTACATGCTTTGTTTTTCACTTGTACATCCCAGCTTTTAGGTGTACGATGTTACTGTGAGACTGGGCAGATATACCTTACAATCTTCTCAGTAACAAACCTGAAATTTTATCGGTATTGGATTAGGCAACAGAACAGAATAAGAACAGAAAAAAATCCAGCTTTCCATAAATAAGGTGGTCTTACTATATAACCACTAAAATCTCAGCTGAGAAGACTATGTTGTCTGCCCCGTAATAAGCATTTATTTTATCTGTGCAAGAATATTATCCTGCTATTAGTATGATACTACAATACTGGTAGCATTACTTGTCACACTAAAACCAAAACCATTTAAGCAGAAAAGCCAGCAACCAACAACATTTTTTTTTTCCCAATGCAGCAAGCTATGAATGTTACTGTTATTTCGCTCAAAAGCTTATCTCCTGACTTACCCAGGGTGAGGGATTTGTGTGTGGAACAGAAAATGATAGCCACTGTGTCTGCTGGTGTGAAACTAGAGTTATTCCTAGAAAAGAAAGAGTTTTAATAACCTCTGATAACAAAAACCTTCTTAAAACATCATTGATCAAATACATTACTTTGAGGATCCATATGCACGTTCACATCACTTTGATCAGGTCTAGTGACAGAAATAATTCTACCTACAAATGAACAGTAGTGTTTGATTTTTTTTTTTTTTTTTTTTTTTTTTTTTAATAATTTTACCTACAAAGAAAGGGTGGTTTTTTATTTTTTTTTTTTTTTTTTTTTTTTTTTTGTTAAAGCAGATTTGTTTCTCAGTTGCGGCAAACTCTCTAATGAATGTGCTCCCGTGTGAAGGAGAGGAATTCTGAACACATGGTATATGTAGGACACAACTTTATTCCAGCCAAGGTTATTTTTGCTAGCTTGCCTCTGTAAAAAAAGAGAATGACCTACAATTTCTTTTCCTAGTATGTAATGTTAACAAAATGCTCGGTTTAGATAGCATATTGAGTCTACGCTATGAGCACTGCTTAGAATATGTCGTTATCTTCCACTTCAGAGAAAAACCGCATCTAAGGGTTTACACACTGAGAGCAAGACCAGGAAGGATGGAAAAATGACATACAGAGAGAGGTATGTGACTGGCCAATAGATCACCCTTTGGTCCAAATCAGGAATCATTTTCTGAGATTCTAAGTATTTACTACATTGAGTTGGTTCCTGCTTACTGCATTTTAGATTTTACAGTTGGGACTTATCTCCCCCCCAGGTTAGGTCTAGCAGTTCAAAAGTTATTTAAAAAAAATGCCTTCTAAGGTCAGGGTATGATCTTGTCACAGAGACATTTTCTTGTGGCACTAAAAAAGCGTAAGTAGCTCTAAGACACTGCACCCTTCTTTGTGATTCTCCCTTACGGATATTGTATAACTTATATAAAGCATATGTCTGGAGTCTGCTGTATTGTGACACTTCCCATTCAGCAGAGTGCTGCTAAGAAAAATACTCCACTAAGCCTAGAGTGAGAGGACAACGGTGGATAGTCTGACCAGCTCAAGTGATGCACTAAGCCATTGGCTAACACCATTCTTACGGTACTGTTTTTTTGAGAAGTGAATGTACAACTGTTCTTCCTGGTTGATATTTAAAAGGAAAAAAAAAACCAAACCTCTACCAAGCACTAGTTCAGGACAACTGTCTTTTAAGAATCACCATATAAACGTAACAAATTTGACATATACAGAGAAGACTGAATTGCCAGCCCAGCAAATGCATCTTGAGATGTAAAAAGTCAAACTGAGTTCTCTCTCTCATATGTCATCAGCATGTCTGCAGGGCAAATTATACCTTCAGTGACATCTGTGCAAATCCATTTTTTTCAGTGGATGAGGTATAGCAGTGACTGATTGAGATTTAACAACTCTGTAATTAACACACAAGAAAGGACAGAATTCAGGTCCTGCTCTCTTAGCCTATGAAACTCCAACAGAGAAAATGCAGTAAGGACAATATGAAATACCAAAATGAGGTCACCCCTATTCAGAAACCTGCCCCTACACATTTGCATAAACTGTATCACCCAAGCCAAAGATACCACACAAAACAAATATTCAAAGGGTCTGATTCAGCACATTCAATTACCTTGTAGAGAAGAGGAAAGTCAAAAACATGAAGCTCATCTGAACAGAAAATACTGAAAGAGAAACAAGTTAAAATTAGACTTAGATCACAGAAGTAAAGATCACTTAAATCTCTGCAATTGCTGTGCACATGCCTTTTGCCCCCATACAACAGGTCAGAGGCTAGGCTGGACCAAGTCTATCCAGAGAAACCCAATGACAGGCAACCTTCAAAGACTGTCTGAAAGAACAATACGTATCATTACATCCAAGAAGGCTAGAGCTAATATCGTGGCTACACAAGTTCCTCCTGAGGTAACTCTTCTGAATCAAGTATTCCTTGACACAGTGAATGGCAGGAAAGTTCACTACTGCACACTGCACATCTGTTTGCACTAGTTTTGCTTATTGGGTTGACAACGTAAAATCTCTCAGACATGCTCTGCTTGCCAAGTATTTAAATTTAGTCCCTTTCTATTTACCCGGAGAAAGTACAATGTGTAACCACAATCACAATAAATAGTCTCGTGCGCTGGGTGTATTTACTCTCCTGATGAATGATCGCTATTAAGAGAAGATCATCACAGACGTTTTAATTCCCTCTGAGACAAAGGCTAATTCCTGAACTGGGCAGCGTACATCAGACAAAGCTTTTGTTCGAGCTCAGTCAGCTCTGTAAGTACGGACCGTTTTTGAGCATCCTGAGGGGAGCTCTCCTCTCTGCCAGCTCTCCTGACACCCACAGGGGTTGTGGGATGCACAGAGCCCACCCTTGGTCTGCGGAGATGCGGGGAGAAGCAGGCAGCTTCCCCGCTGTGCTGTGAGTAGCTGCTGGGACTGCAGAGACCGAGCATCGTGCCGGAGTGCAGGAACTCCCCACGGAGCTGAAGGAGAAACCCTGTGACCTGCACGGACCTTTCTGTGGGTTATGGGGGAAGGGCTGTTACTTGCAGCAGAATCTGGGGTGGGTCTTCTCCCTTTTCCTTGCAAAACTTGTGAATGCAATAAGGCTAATGTGTCCCATGGGGTAGTGCAAGCCAAGACAATACATTAGATTTTGTCCCCAGTTTACAACTGGGGAACGTGGCAGGGATATTAGCTATTACCGGTGACATTTTCCATTCTCTTACGTACATTTCCTAGGATGTATAAATGTCACCTCAGCATGCACTTAATTCTTCCTTCACGAACTAAGCAAGCTATCCATTGTTCCTGAATTACAATTTTTCTGCAACTAAGTACATTAATTTAATATGCACAGAAAAAAAAATCCCTTAATACGTCTAATTCTGTAAAGCAATAAGCATGTGCTGCTACCAATTATCCCTTGTGCATATTTTGCTGGGGCTAGAATATTAACATAAAAATTACATAAAAACATTAATCAGCAGAATAATAAATGCAGTTTCATCTCAAACTCCTCATGCTAATTTCACATCCTGGTATAACACAACACAGACATCCAGCCAACCCATCCGGTGGCGGTACAGAAACTTTTTCCAGAATACAATGTGCATATCCATCTCCACAACTTCCTCGGGTTTTTGTTTTAGAAATATTTTAGGAAAAAAACAAATGTCTAGTATGTTCCAAGCAGTTTCAATGCTTACGTTAATATTCTTACTAAGAAACTCCAGTTATGCACACTGGCAATGAAAATGTGTATATAACGTTTTTCAGCGTATTGCACTGCAAGTGATACATACAATGACACATGGCACAAATGCAGATTTGTCTTGCAGAGAAATAAAAGAAAGGACAAGAAAGGCAATGGAAGTAACCACTCTACACTGACTGTTCAAGGAAGAACACGCCTTTTTAACCGAAAAAGAACTCCCCCCGCCAAAAGTAGCGGTCAGCACAGTAACGTGAAATTACTTCATTCTGAGTTTCTCTGCCTGCTAAGTCAGAGTTGAAAATTTCCATATCCCTCTTTTTTGCTGACAACTCATCACTGATTTAAGTGCATCTCGGATGTGGTCCTTCTCAGGTGCCTACGCAAACAAGTATTTCGTCCATTTTGAAAAAAAGCTCCTTAGCATGGCTTCCTCCTTCTCTGCTTTCAGAATGATTTATATAGTACCATTTATAATTCCATGTAGTATTTTACACACGTAAAGTGTTTCATATCCAAAAAATTGCCACAAGTGGGATAGAATAAGAACTGACCCACAAAGGGCAGGGGCAAATTTCCTACTGACTTTAGTGGAGGTTGGATTTATAGAAGTTACATTATTTGTATTAGACAGAAACATGTGCACATACACACACTTCAAGGTAGGCGATGCATTGATTTCTTGAAATCTAACAATTTTAGAGTGTATGAGATGTGATTTATACTGTAGCATACTAAGTTACCTCTCCTCCAAGCAAATCGAAACTCCTGTCTCTGCACAGTCTGAAGCAAGATGGGAACTTCCTACTGGGAGAGGAGACAGTGCCTGTATACCACTGCCTTTCCCTGGGAGCTAGGGATCTGCAAGTGTATTTTTAACTGATAGCAAGAACACCAGCAGCCTATTCTCAGGTGTATGTCATTTAGGGCTGAATGACTACAGCGCTTCTAAAATGAACTCTGCAAGAAATGTGTTCATCCACAGAAATGAATCAACACATTCGAACTCCCGACTAGTTTCTAGGTTTGTAATGTGGTAAGGAAGAACTATTTAAAAGTTGTAACAGTGCTTTTGAGTAACAGCTCAAACCCAAATCTTTCCTTTCTGTTTGGAACGCAACATCAGTGCATTTATGGTTGTTTAATAACAAAGAAGCCAAAACAGAACGGTCGTAAACACTTGGAAAATAATACCCTGCCCCTTTAGAAAGGGAGGTCCGCTGAGCAATTTCAGGCACACCTAAATAGCAGGGTTCATCCCTCTCTAAATGCTTACTCAATCCCCTAAAAGCACCCAGCCCCTAAGAAGTCTGGTAATCTGGTTTACCAGATGCATTAAAAGTACAAGCTCTAGCCCCACGCCAGTACCCCCGCAGCCCCACCCTTTCCAGTACATATAGCTCGTCACACACCTGAAACACAGATAAAAGAGATGCTTTAAGGCTGAACTTACTTATGAACACTACTATAATCAAGCTAAATTTATCAAGGTCAATATTTGGATTGGCGAAAGTATCACAGAATGTTGTGTAGATGATCATCAGGAGCACACAGCTGCTGATAGTGCCAAACGGAGGCTTCTTCCTTTCAAGCCAGTCCTTGATGTATCTTCGGACAATCTGAAACACAGAAACCAACAGGTTGCCTCTTTTCAAAGATGCAGGGAGCCAAGTTGGGCATCACAAAGCGAATCTGACAGCAGAAAGACACAAAGAGAAGAGAGTAATTTGGATGACGGCCACAGTGGATTTCAAAGCTTCCCTGCCACACAACTCTTCTTCTGGGGAATTTAACATTTGTAGTGCAACTTCCACTGGGCGTCCATAATGAGAGTATATTTTCAAGTACATTCAAATCCATCCTTAATCATGCCAAATGTTCTTTGCTAGCTGTCACCGAGACATGCCCATTAAGCCTCCCCAAAGTTTATCTCCTCTGCTGATACTAATGGATGTATGTAATTATCACAGTCCCCTTTGCATCAACAGACAATTCCAAGTGCAACTTTGGGAATCTTAAAAATCTGACATCTTCAGGAATTTCACGACGGTAGATAATCGAAAGTGATCCATGGAACATTTTAATATTTAAATAGCTAGCGATGCACCAGAAGTTTTTAATTAAATTATAACTCAAGCTTGAAAAGCAAAAGTGCATGTGTTGTGGGAGTTTAAATAATTCAAACCCTGAATATCTAGAGTTTTTGTAAATCCAGAGACAAATGCCATTTGCACGCTTTCAGAATACCAGAATTAACACATGAAAACAAGGAAACCTACTGTACTTAGCAGAACTTTTGCACTTTCAGGAAACAGAATCTGAAGTTGTTTTTCAAGAATTTTTTAGAAACAACTATAAATTTTAAAGAAACTTCAACTTTCAAATTATGCCAAATGCTACAGGACTAAGCCTCAGCAGATACAATGCATCTATTTCAGCCCTGCCTGAGGAGTTACTTTTAGTTTTTCCTCTTTACTTTATTCGATTTGAAAAAACTTTTTAAAGCTTTTATCATACAGCTGCCACTTGTGTTAATTTTTCAGCAATCACATTATCTTGCCTAATTTCTCCCGAGACCTCCCGATGTTCTCTGTTACCAGGCTCTCTCAGAAATAACAGCAGGAGATCCTGAAACATTTCTACCAGAGGGCTCTAAAGGTGTCTCGTTACCTTCCCATAGCGGTATCATTAACAAACGTCACCACTATCGGTTTAATAATACAGAAGACTTTAGAGGTATTCAAGATTAGTATCAAAGCATCATCACCAATGCTACCATAGGACCTTTCCACACACTCACTGCCAAAGCTGCGGGATTGACCTCACAGCTGTCAGTTTTCCTCACTGCCTTCCCAGCTTGTTTGCAAGTCTCTCAACAGGAAAGCCCTGGAAGGAGCTATCCCAGTGACCACAGCAAATAGGCTTCGTCGACCACATACATGGCAGGGCACAGGCTAAAAATTTGGCACATGGGCTTCACGCAAAGCTAAGCTGGCTGAAGACCAGCACTGCTAAGCTGATGAAAAATAATGGATTTACAGGAAACCAGGTAAGGGAATGCTCAACACCCCAGTGAAAACACTCAACTCTAAAATTTCACACTTGCCAGATGTTAAAGAGACAACACAACTCAGAATATGCGGCCAAACTTCTGAAAGAGCATTCAGGGGAGCTCCTTCAGCCACCTCCTTATAAGCTACCAGGCAGGAATAAGACACTGCATTGATGAAAGGGAGGCAAAAAGGCTGAGTGAAGATGTTTTAGCGTGCAGTGTGAAAGACGTCAAGTGGGAAGACCAGATTAGTCTAATCTGAGCAGATTTGGGACTTTAATTAAAGCAAAGCCTTTCACCTCTAAAGTGAGTGTTTTCTAAGGAACTTAAAAAAAAAAAAACAAACAAAAAAAACCCAAAACCAAAACAAAAAAAAAAAAAAAAAAAAAAAAAAAAAAAAAAAAAAAAACCAAAACTATTATCCCCTAAATTTAGGTCACATTGAGGAAAAAGAAAAGCTACTTAAGACCACCTATTTATTTGTGGTCCTTCCAGAAGATTTATACTGAATGTAACAAGATGTTGAAAAAGAAAAGCGATGGTTAATTATGCCACAGTACAACTTATACTGGAGATATTTCTTATGAAATCTATAACCTTGTGTCTGTACAAGGTATAATTGGAACATACCTGACAATAACAACTTTAAACACATATTTCTCTTGGACTGACATGTAAGAGAAAGAAAAAAACCATTTTAAAAGCGAAACTGCAAGCAGCATTTCCTCAAAATCTCCAATTGGCTGTTATCTTCCTTAAATATCCAACTCTACCTAGTCTGGAATTATTGAGACTCAACAACCATAAATATGACTATGGCTTTTTTCTGAACATTGTATTTTTAAAAAAAAATGGCATAGTCAGACCCTGAAGAACTAAATTGTGGCTTCAGGAAATCATCTAATCAACCCAGTGTCATGCTAAATATATACTGTAAAAATACAGACAAAATACATCGTCTCTAGCACAGAATCCCATACATTTTGATCTTCTCACAGGGTTCAAGGCGACCTATAATTTCAGAGATTGATTCAGCCTATGATCACTGATTCAAGGTAATCTAAATTCTTGTATGACTTAAGAGGGGAGAAATATAACCCTACAGGTATCTGTAAAAACTCAAATAGATTTTTCACAGGGAAGCTCATGGCAGCTGATTCATTTTGACTGAAAAACAATTCACTTGTTACTTATTCATGCCCTGCAGAGTTGTTTCAGGACAAGGATGCCTTTTAATTCTTAACCCAATTCTATAATTTTTCAGGGTTAATGCAGAACTTAAAAAAAATTGTGAAGATCTGTAGTGAAATAACAATAAATCCCACAAATAAAATAAAGACAACACACAAAGTGCAGAGCTAGCCAGCCAGAGAACCTTGCTGTTCTGTGGTGCCGGCACTCTCTGACAGGAAGTCTAATAGAGGTTGAAAAGCCACGAGCAATGCAGCTTGAAATGATTAAATAAAGAATCTCATAGCTAATTCGGAGCCTGGGCAGAGATATTAAGCTTCATTTGTCTGCAAACGTGGCAAAAGCTAACACGATCATCTTTGCATGTTACAGCCTGTACGAAGGATGCCAGACTCGGGCACCGTACCGGTATGCCACCTCTCAGTTGAAATAACAAAGACCAGTATTTTGAAGTACGTACCAGTACAACGGGGGACAAGGGAGGGACAAGCACCGAAGAAACAAGCAGTTGAGAAAATGTTTGAACTGATACTCCTGTGAAAAGATGAACTTACAGCCTGGGGTAGAAATATGAATGACTGACATCTAAAATAGATCCATCAGACCGGCACACGGATGGAAAACAGCAAAAAGAGGAGCACTCTTCAGATGCAATAATTCCACAGCTCCTAGTGAAAGGGAATTCCTCCAATAAAAACTGCAGTTAAAAACTTCTTGGGGGGGCCAGGGAGAGAGAGGCAGAGATGTTGGAAGAATAATCATTACGTGAAACATAAAAGCACTTAAAACTGTACTTTACAGGGGGAAATGCTGCACGATGCTCCCACGTTGCAGAGAATGCAAGCACAATCTCAAGGCCTTGCAACCCGTATCCCTGCTGAGACTCCTGCAGAATTACTTCTGCGAGGAGGGCTTTGGGGCCTCTGGTCCTATGGTAATGATCACATTAGGTACAATGAACTGCAAAGATGTCTGTGCAGATTTAAATGCCAGTCCCGAAGAGCAGTGAATTCCTGATGGCTGACCTGGAGGTTGCACATGAAAGAACAAGGCAGGGTGAATCCTTCCCTCAAACTGTGGTTTACTGGGGAGAAGAAAGGGAGAGAAGCAAAACCTTGCAGCAGGTGATATTTTATAAGTAACCTGCATGATGAAAGATGCTGATAAACTCACAGAAAAGTTAGATGTTAAAAGAACATAACCATGTCCATCAGGCAACTACCTCGTGGTGACTACATCCTGGCAATCTCCAAAGGTTTTTGGAAAGGCATCAGCTCAAATTTGCTTCAAAACAATTCCAGGCTCAAACCTTGCTCTTGCCCAGGATTTAATTTTTAACAGCAAAGGAATGTAATTACACATGAATTAACAGTAGTGTCCCATTTCAATTTAGTTCTTCTACCAGAATGGTTACATCCACAGTGTTTTTCCTCCAGACTGCTCCGTATCCTGCCATAACCTCCTTGTCTAAACACCAGCCTCCCTAAGCAAATGGGCTTACTGCTCATATGCTTAATTCACTTAACATCCCCTGTACAAAGAAACACAATCTGCTATTCCAGGAAAGCAGGTAGATAATGCTCATCTGTTATAAGATCATACATGAAAACAGCAGAAGATATATTATAGAAAAACAATTCACTTATCTAATTATACCTTCATAAGTCACACTGTATACCCAGAGAAATTTGTCAGTAAAATACAGCTAGACTGTTTCCACCTGCCTGCTCAAGTCCTGGACATACAAGATAAAAAAAATGTAATAAACAATGTAATTCATTAACATTCATTATTAATTGAACTAAATAGGGCAAGGAGCTCCCCCCCACGTATATGGAAGGGAATAATTTCTGACATCTGTAATACAGTACCTCTTTCAAAAATTATCTAGAACTTCAACTGAGTTTTTTTCAAACCCATGAAATGAAAAAACTAGGGGAACTGGTTACGAAGTCACTTTTTCCGTTTCCATTATAGACACAAGAGTATCTCTTGGTATTTACGTCATTACGCAAAGTAGATTTTTCCTTATTCTATCAACTGTTCTGGACTGATTTAATCTTTAACAGAATTTACAATGTTTTTACTGCACTTCCACTCCTCTTGTTTATTATGTATTGGTATGTACTTCTAAATACCTGGGGAAAACACCTGGGGCTTTATCATTTCAACAAAGAAACACAAGTCACTTTTCCCTTGTGTTAAAACACACAAGGAAACAAGCTGAAACTACGCTGGATTATGACTATACCTAAATGTAGCAGTTACCTTCTTTACTTGGTCTTTTAAGGTAAGATTCCTAACTCACTCTTAAGTAACTATTACTACTACTACTTATTGCAACAGACCTTTGCAATGCAAAATTTTCTTTTGAAAAGCTTTGAGTCAGGCTAGATATTTGCAACAGTTCAGTAACTTCTCAACACCTCTTCTTATATAGTGATGGCAGACCCAGAAAGACAACGGCATGGAATATTGGGAACTACTTCAGTGAAGCTGGGAAGACATGAAAGGGGGAAAAACTGGGGAAAAAAAGTGAACTAAGGTAAAAGCCACTGTGAAAACCAGTAGAAAGAATCAGATGCTGGAATGGAAGGGAGATTATGCGGGTCGTAGAAATGACATAAATAAGATGGAACATCCTCCACAGATTTCCATAGCATAGCCACCCGCCATATATCCAAGGTCTGCATCGCAGTTCAAATGCACAGACCCTTTTCCAAAGCAGAGCTCATATCATTTCAGCCAGACCCCGCCCTGATAATTTTATATGGACCGTACCTGCGTGAAGGCACGCATTCTCACCACTTCCTGTATAGTTCCATAAAGTCCCAAACTTTGTACTGGTTCACCCACCTTTCTATACCCTCTAGGACATCAACAGATGTCAAATCTATCCTTATTCTACCGAGCGTGCAATCTAATATTTCTTTTCTGAAGATGGGATAGAAGAAAAACCCGTTTTTGCAATCTGGGAAAAAAAATCTTTTTTACAAGCGCCTTGTTTTCTTTCCTCAGCTTACCAAACTCCCCTGAAAAGCTATCTTACTCCATCATGTCAGTCAGTTTACTCCCAAGAGATAGCTCCTGACACATATACGCCTTCAAAGCTAGCTTTATAAAACCCACACGAGGCCATTTTCCAAATTAACTTTCACGTTTTGGGGTAATTTACAACTGTTGCTTTAAAACCTTACAAGCAGGTGCAACATGGCATAAATGTAAAGGGAGCCTGTAGCAGCTGTACATGTTTTCCTCATATTTTGTATTCCTGTGGAGACTAGGTTCTGTTCCCTGCTGGAGTCAAGCGTCGGAAGGGAGCGAACTGTGGTCTGAAGGCTGTTTATCTGCCATCTCAGTTTTCTGCAACAAGCTTCTAGAAGCGCTCATTTCCCAGGGCACCACTGCTCCTCCCTGCAGCTCCCCTGGACTTTGAAGAGAAAGTAGGGCTACTTCCATGTGGATTTAAGTTACGAGAACAAAAGGATTTTACACTGTTCCCTTTTTATAGCAGTTTCTTTACCTATGGTTTCCCCCCACCCACCCACGATAAACAAACATTAGGCTTAGGTGAATAGTACCTTCTACTCCCTAGCAACTGCCACCTACCCTTCCCTTTCAATTTCTTATTCTTTAAAAATAAATACATTGCTAAGCTTTCTAGTCTCAGTTTCACTGACAACTTGTATTGCAACACAGCACCCTCTTAAAGTTGTGGTTATAAGCACACCTCCCAAACGCTGATAGGGTTCCTCTGGAACATTTTGGGCAACGATGCAGAAAGCACTTAAAATCCTGTAAGTGCAGGACATCAAGATTTTTTTGTGTGACAAGATTCAGGGAGGATTTCTGTACAACTGGCTTCATTTTATAGATTTGGGAAGAAGAACTACTTAGAATCATAACATTAATTTTAGCTTTAGTTAAGGTCTGTTTAATGTGAAGTGCCCACTTTACACTGGCAGACAAATTACCAATGGGGCAACTAGAGAATGCATGAATGATAATGTACAGACAAGCTTTTTATTATTTATTCATAGAAAACAGTGGGTTTTGGTGTGCTGCTTTGAAAAATGTTCAAACTAGTAGAATATAATGAAAGCACAGTGAAAATTCTATTTCATTAACATTTAATCATAAATCGCTCTTTAATACAAAACATAAAATAAAAGTCTGTCATAAGCATTTAGGTGTAGAGATTGGAGAAAGTCTGCAAAAAGGGGAAAGGAAATATTGCAGTGGTTTTCACTGTTCCCGTTATCTGTCACTTCAGAAGAAAAAAATAAGCAGAGAAACAACAGTCTTCAGCCAAATCTCACAACTGGTCAGGAAGAAACTGCTTAGACATTTCTCGAAACCTTACAGTTTGCTGACTAGAAGTATTACCGACATCTATAGACAAGGAAACAATTATTTTAGCAAAATCACAACAGCTCAGGAGCAGCAATCTTCATCAGAACTCTGCTACCCAGGAAAAAAAAATAACCAGAACTTCAAGCTGCCAGAGCAAATGAAAAAACCTTTTCCATGAAATATCTATGGCCATGTTTATCATGTAACAAGCATTCTCAAATTCCCCTTAGAGGTATGCAAGAGTGGTGCACGAGTAACAAGCTCTTACACACTACAGATCTTCAAGGCTTATAGAACATTAGCTCTTTATAAAATACTATAGGTTAGGTCTCTTTCCAAGACTCTTGACAGAGACGTCTTACTCGTTACTCTATAAATACAAATGCAATACTACGTTATCAATATTGATTTGAGGAGCATCATACTGTCAATTAGCAAAACGCATCTGAAGACACAGAGGATGCAGGCCACAACATTTTTTTACGTTTGGACAACCTGCACATCTCTGACAAAGAACAGAGTGATTCTCCTTACTGAAGACCATCTATCAGTAACTGCTATCTCTAAGACTCAGTGCCTTTCTGATAACATAATATATTCCTCCTCCTCCTTTAACAGTTCTTGCTTTACCTAACGAACGGCAGCCACCACCTGAGCATAGCCTGGACCTGCAGCCCCTTACACATTTCATAGTCAGCGGCTAGAAAAGCGTGTTTGACTCCTGTCAACGGCAGTCTTGCCACACTGAAAAAATTGTTCGAGAAACAGTAGAAAATAAGCATCAATTACACTACTGTGACTTCTCTCTCCCAGCCATCATCAAATATTCTGACAAGTCAGCCAAGCAACCAAAACTCTTGATACATTTTGCCATAAAGCAAACAAAAAACCCCAAACAAAACAAATCTAAAAGCACCTTCTCATCTGCTTCGCTTATACCCCCCCAGGGGCTGCTCAAACAGCCAGCTCTGCAGCCTGCTCAGGAAATGAGCATTTAGGCAACACAGGTTTTCCCAGAGACGAGACTTTTTTAAAGGAAAATAAAGCCCTTGGAGAATGCTTCCTTTAAGCAGCCTCCTCTGTTTAACACTGATGCGGATCGAGTGTAAAGCCGCTGTTGATCACAGCTGAGTTAGGAAGGCTGAACAGAAGCAATCCTCCAAGCAGGCAGGTTCCAAGCTTGTTTTTTTTCCCAATCAGGCTCTTCGCTACCAGGTAACCTTGCCAGGCATTCTTCCATTGACTTCTCTGCTGAACAGTATGACTGTGCATGGTAAGGCATTGACATTGTGGGCATGAAGTGACAAATTAGAAGGAACTGCTGAGACTGTCATTCATGAATTGTGGGCCATTATCTCTTAATGCATCTGGAATCCCAGACTGAGCAACTTGTGATTCACAAAGCAGTATCACGTTGCTGTGCCGCAGGTTGTGCAACAGTTCAGTAATGAGTGAGTAGTGGTCTACAAACTAAACGCAAAACTTCCCATTTAATGGGAACTGATCCGTGTCACCTCCGGATGAAGGGCAGGCAGACCTATCACTGTATCTCTTTTCTTGCTTATTGTTTTCCCCTGATTACTGCACGTTATTTTTGGACATCCACCTTAAAAAAATGGCTTCTATTCCTATCTGGGCAGGTTGGTTTACTTTCGTACAGTTCTACCTAATCAAGAAAATCAATTTAAACTACTCTTGGCATTTTTAATCTGTAGCTATCCTTCGCATTTCCTCTCTTCCATATCCTCTGAACAGATATAATCAAGTACAGTAACTTCAGAAACAAAGTCTTTATGCTTAGAAGAACATGAGCTATTTCTGTTGACCATTCATTTCCAGAAACTGCTTCAAACAATTCTGAAGGAGAATCATCCTATTTCTTATTGAAGTATATTTATAAAAATCAAACTCTTAAGTAAATTTGTGGCTGAGTTACACAGGCTTTAAGATTCTCTATTTTTTTTCTTTCAGTCTTTATCAGAACTCCTAAATCACATCTGTTCTCAGTTAAGTCTCATCACAATTCTGATTTTGAACTTACAATCATTCAGAGCAGTTATTTTATATGCTTATTGCTCAATTTGTGTTATTTAGCCTTATTATTTGGTGAAGCCAAAAAAAACCCCCAACTCCACCAGTTAGCTCACATAGCAATTTCTTGTAACATCCTTCCAAAGTAACATGCCGTTATATAGAGAGAGAGATGAAAGTCCTCTTGAAATTTTGCAATCACTTTGTCTAGCCAGCTACCATCATCTTCAGACTCATTACATTGCAGTACAGATTGTTCATACTCCATCACTATAGGTTACTTTATTGCTAGATCTGCTCCCATGCTATTTGTTTCCCAGAAATTTCCAACTGAGGCTTGCAACTAATAGCTTCCAGTTTTTGGACCTTTCAGAACGAGAGGATTCAAGTGCTTTTGCTTGTCCACTTTTGGTGGAGACAATTTAGATGAGGTAAGAACGTGATACACAGGTAGGTTCACCGGCAACCCTTTGTGGTCCTAATTAATAAGGAGATTCTTAGGCATTTAACTCGAAGCACGTGGGCAATTCAATAGCCTTCAGGGACACAGAGGTTATGCCCATTTTCCACGTGGTACGGTTACAGCCAGGTTACGCAGGTACTGATGCTGGTGGCTACTGTCATGCTTATCATGCTCGTCTTCTTATAAGGCTTTAATGGGTTTTTTGATCACGTAAGAAACAAACTTCACTAGGGCTTCAGTAAGTTACAGTACATGCCAATTGTGAAATGTGCAATTACAGTTTGATACAAGACTGATTGCCTGTTCTACATAGCACACAGGCAATGACAGATATTCTTAACCTTGTCCAGGGTGCTCCTTTATAGACTCCACTTTCATTTGCCTACATTTTAACCATGCTTTCCATTTCAAAGCCTGCTTTAGGCTGACAAAATTCAGAAAGTTCCAGCTGAACCCAGAGTTAAACGGGATGCTAGAATCAGCAACAGCACCCCTTGGGAATGAACTGCAAATCCCACTGATATTCCCTTCGTGCATTCTGAGTGCCTGAGACCAACGAACACTTACGAGTATGTAAGAATTGGGCCTCGGGTGTTTTGGTGTCCAAGAATAGTGGACACCTCTGACAACTTTTGGTCTTCATATAGCAATTTCCCACCCACCGTGATGTGGATGAAAAAAACAATTAATATTAACATTTGCGAAAAAAACAGATACGACGGTGTCTCGGAAAATCTTATATTGCAATTAGCATCTTTACATTCAGTGAAAGATTTCTATCACATGCCATGAAAAATAAGGCCTTGTGTTACAATATGAACAATGAGTACAAAATGAAATATTGAACAGCTGCTCGTGCCATGAATACCCTCCATCCAGCGTAACAAATGATAGAGGAGTCACGCAGAAAGAATAGTTTGCAATTGTGCAATTAAAACCCTTATTGTAAAGCATATGCAAAATGGCTCGAGCAGCCTTAATTTTATGATTTCTTAACTTCTGACTGCTTAGCCCTTACATGTTTTTTAATGTTGAGAATTTTTTATTCCTGTAATTAGCAGGAGACACTACACAGGGAGAACTTCCTTCATCAACCAGGCAAAGGGCATGTGACAAAAGGACTATATAGTATTCTCAAAGCTCATTTGCATGGGGCTGGAATTTCTCACAGTCTGGGCTGCCATTTTTCCCACTTTATGTTCACAAACTCCCTCCTCGATATGCAGTAGCGTATGTTTGTGGTAGTGAGGGACAGATGCTCAATCTCAACAAAGATCAATGTGGCTCCAGGGAGCACTGTAGCATCTTTTCTCTGATATTAGACTTCACTATCCTGAGGCTGTTCCTATGTGGCAGCTTATCAGGTTGCCAGTCTGTCTTTAAGATAGCTCTCTTTATCTTATTTTGTTAAATAAGGATGTATATTTAAAAGACATACCTGTCCAATAATAAGGGGGACTACAACAGTCATGAACAGCTGCGAGAATATAGACGTAAAAGGCACAGAGGAGGATGATCCAAGCTACAAAACAAAAATACACCATTAATATTGCACTTTTCTTAGTATCTGCAAATTTCATACATGGCTATCACACATTAGCATACATTTTATTTTACACACAAAAACTTGGAAGTTTGTGCACAAACTTGGAAATATATGCACACACGTTTAATTGTTAAGTCCCAATAAAGCATTTGGTATTCCACAATAACAAAACTAAAACAATCTCTGGTTGATTACTTTATAACCTAAGGTAATAGTTCCATCAATATTCATTTAATTGAAACCCCGCTACACATATATGCCAAGTAAATTATATAAGCATTTGTAGGATGAGAGTCTAAAACGACAGGGAATGAATCTTCCTAACTAAACAGTTAGCTCAACTAACCTTACCATTCAAACAAATATCATGCAACAAAAATTGGTGTAGTTATTTCAATAAATAAATAAAAATAATAAAATAATGAAGATATTCACATGTTTTATTTCAATGATGTTAAGAGATCTACTGAAAGCATACAACTCTCCTTTCATTAAGACAACTAAATTGTGACAGGCTTAGTCTTCAAATAGGTGAACTCTTTAATTACGATTGTAAATGATGAAAGTACTTTTTTTTTAAAGATGCGGGTGGAAAAGGTGAACAAGCACAGTGGGATTTTTGCAACCTGCTTCAGAACGCTAAAGAAAACATGCAGTATTTTTTACATTCTGAGTGGACTCGGTTTATGCTAGGTCATTGAAAAGTTTCATTTAACGTAATTTAACATATCTTTCACAGCAACAGAATATACATTAATAAATGTACAGTAAGAAGACTGAAATAGCCTTGTCAGAGCTTCCACAGACAACCATTTGCTTCGTGATGAGCGTAAATGACGTAACATTGAGGATTTCACAGATCCACATTATTTTATGTTTTCCACTTCTCTTTAAAGACCCTCAAAACCATGACAGAATTCCGAACCTTTGCAGCTCCATCTAAAAGATGCTGATTTCCTAAAACATCCTCACATACATCATTCTCATAAATTACACTCAGATTGCATTACGCTTTTGACACTTATCTTCCTTTCAAAGCTACCTGCAGGCATGCTAAGACAGGGTGATCACACAATCTAGTCACTTCCTATAACTCTGCCTAGAAAAATCAACATATGGCCGTAAAAATGGGTTTGGCATAAAAACAGATTCTTCAGAAATTCAAAGAATGGAAAAATCAGAAGTTTCACATGCTGAAGTATTTTACTTTATTCAGAAATGTACAACTGCAACCTTTACCTACAGAAAATAATCTGATGAGAAAACGCCAACTGTATCACCTTTGCAGTGGTTTACAAGTATACGCACTGCTTTTTGTAAATGCCATTTGTAAAGGTACCGCTTGGGAAAACGGTGAACATGCCTACGGGGCTGTCTGTATGCAAGCTGAGCTTTTGGTGCACGCAAATGGCATCAGAACCGAGAAACAGCACGAAATGGAATTAACTTCTGCCGCTAGGAAGTCACGGGACTTTGAGTGTTGCTTGGTCAGCTTAGGGTTTAAGAGAGCGGGACCAGACCAAATCTACTTCTTCGTTAAACATACTCCACCACTTGCTTTCATATGTCCCTTTCTGAATACACTCTAGGTGTAGAGCCTTGGGCAGAACGTATGGGATATGGCTGTTTCCTATGCATTAGCCTAACTGGCAACATCAGGTAAGACTCAGTTTGGCCATTTAATAAATTACAGCATCTCATCCCCATCACCTCCAATTTTAACAATGTGGGCACAGAAGACAGCTGGAGGGGACCTGAAGATGACGTCAACACTGAGAGTTCCGGTCTGCAAGTAGGGTGCAAGTGACAGCACCGAGATTAAGGAGCCTAAATTTCCCATGGAGTCAAGAGGGAGAAGTAAAGGCTTGCAGGGGAAGAGTCAGGTCACCCACAGGAGTACCTGAAGCCAGGCAGTACAGCTGCTCCATTCCCAGGGGACATGAGGTTCTCTGCATGATTCCTTGCAGAAGGGGGAGCAGAGAACTCCACCATACCACTCACGATCTCCTTGTTGTTTTAATTCTTATAAGTAGCTTCTGAAATTTTAGAAGGTTCGTGGATTTTCAAACTGTATTTGGACTTTTTGTTGGGTGCTTTGGAGCTAAAAGCATTACTTACTATGTATCCAAGGAAGCTTTTTCAAGTGAAAGTGAAGATGTTTAAACTTTAAAATCTGCCTGGGCCACAGAGGAATGAATCTAAGCAAGCAGTCTGCATGCCAGGACCCTCTGCATAGCTTCCTGAAGCTATGACACTTCGGCAGTGGCTCTTGTGCACTTTTATAAAAACATTGATTGGACTTCTCTCACTACTTTAAAGTTCTATGCTCAGTGGATGCATAAGCAGTTTCTAAGTCAGGAATGAAAAACTGTTCAACAATGTAACACACTGCTGAAAAAGGCAGCCATTCAAACAGCAACAGTCTTGCCAGTTCTTTTAAATACTACTCCAAATGTAGTACCTTTCAAGCTGTTAGGGATTCTTAAGCACTTGGTATATGTAAGGATATGTTTTGTTTGCGGTGTGAGGTTTTGGGGTTTTTTTTGGTTGGTTGGTTGGGTTTTTTACGTAATTATAAACTGAATTACAGGTACTGTGCTGGGACGCTAAACCGATTTACCTAGGAAAAGTAAAATTATTTTATTCAAAGAAACAACCTTCTGTATCAGGATATCAGGGTATGGTTCTTCACCTTGTCAACTTCACCCCACCCATTCAGGCTCATCTCACCGTCATCCGGACCACCAAAAGGCAGATATTTCAGGTAACCATCTAACCCTGACTACATTTTAAACAGAACAGAAATCCTCATATCAGTCCAAAATGTCAAAATGAATTAAAAAAAAAAAAAATAAATGATTCATTAACCTTTTGCCCAGAGGAAGCGAGTTCTTCAACTACATCTGGCTTGTAGGGGAAAAAACTTCTTCTTGTAGAAAAAGTCAAGTTTTTCTGCTTCTAATACGAGTCCTCCACTGCACGATCCTATGACCACACTATTTTTGATCCTGTTTCAGTTGTGTAGTTGAGAATTATATTCTGCCAGTCTCCAGCACCTTCATTACTTTCTACAGAATACCGTGGAAGCTAGCTTTTTTCTTGGGTCCTTAAGGAGTCCTAACACTCTGCTATACCACACTCGGGCACACAGGTTCGGAGCAGTGTGTTTGCTGGGCTCTGCTCCCGTTTCATGCACTGCTATGGTATTAGACTTCCCTGTCCCACCTATGGTACTGACATTCCGTCTTCCAACAGACTTCTGAACTTTATTTCCCTTCTGTATATCACGACAGTAACTACAGAACTACAGCGGGCTGGTTTTTATCAGAATCTATCTGTCAGACCGCATCTATAAACTCTTGTATTACCTTAATCTTAAATCTATTCCCAGAGAAACACAGAATGTAAGATAAAGGCTTAAGAAAAGAGAAGGCAGGAATTCCTCATCACACAGAAGAAAAAGACTTTTTAACCCAGACCCTGGACACACAGTGGCTAACCACGCAGAATCACAAATGCCAAAGAACCCACAGTAACAGATGCATAACTTGGCGAGGACAGCCGCAACATCTGTAACATGTTTGTGAGACTGATGAGTTTGCACAAGTGTTTCATGGATTCAGACATTGCTTGGGTTCCAGACTTCCTTTGCACTTGGATATTTTCATCACATCCATTTTGACAGAGTAGTGAGAACTGAGGAACAGAGGAAACAAAAAGCTTGATATAATGTTAATCAAACTTTCCTGCACATTTACAAATATTCTGTCTGAATGAATAAATATGATTTTGCTCAGGTCTTAGTTGGATCAAGCAAAGCTCTGTGCTCCATTCGCTGTCATGAAACAAAGTTTTTTGAAAAACCACTTAGATGATCTGCGTTGCACCAAAATTAGCTTTACGCTAAAATGGCTGATTATATTTGGCTGCCCTCCTTGTTATAATAATCTCCATGTCTAAAAATGAACCTTTCTTCGCAGGCAAACAAACAGAAGTAGTACTGTAAGAACTGGTGTAAAAACTTCATAGAATCAAACTGCTGATTTATAACTATAAAAAAAATATTCTGATTGGAATCTCTTATGGAAGATGAAATGCACCATTTAGTGAAAAAGTTATCACAAATTTTCATGCCCGCATATTGTTTATGCTTGTTTGAGAACATTTTTTAAACAAAAGTCTGATATTGTAAAGTGATCGCTATGTGCTGTTCTGGACAGCAGCATTTCAGTTGAAAGTTGATTAATAAGCCAGGCCTGCTTGAATAGACTCACTATTCAGAAAAAGACCCTGACAATTCTTGCTTATGGAAAGGCACTTTTCACTTAAATAATCTGAGTGATTTTAGAAGGACAACTCAGATGAGCAGGAGCTGCACCTTCTGCATGTGTTTGCTGGACATGGCTGTAATGAAAGAGAATTCCAGGCAAATCTTTCCAAAAACTTCTGCCACCATGCAGTACTTCAAACCTGACCCGCAGCTTTCTTGCTAATTTAGTCCTAGACCTTTCTTCTCAAGAGACTGCCTGCTTTAAAAAACTCCTGGCAAATTATTTAGTGGGTTTCTTTATGAGTTTGCGGTAGAAACACTGGCTGATTCTTAATTGATGGGCTGTATTTAACTGGTTGCGGTAAAAATAAAAAGCGAAACCCGACCAAACAAAAGAAACCTTCCTTGCGTAAAACCCAGACAATTCCACTTCCTGGCCCAGACTGCCTCCGTAAGCCAGATGCTCCATTCTTATCCTTCTGGCCGACCAGGCAGGTACCACCGTGGGTGTTCCCTCGTCCACAACCGCCACTTAGAGGAAACACACCTCCTACCAGTCACGCCAAATTATAATCCAGTGCCACATGTGCTGCACGTACTGAGTCCACTTTGGAGGCTGCAGTCCTTTGGGGCCTTACTCTTCCAGTGTTCTCCTACAATTAACGCGTTTCCTCAGGTTGTGACTTTGCGCTCTTCATACACCATCAGCCAGCTTTGGCCTCGCCATTTGTTGAGCACAGAGGAGGAAGCGAGACCGGGGTGAGAACAGGGCAGAACTGAGGAGGACAGCCATGGGCTGCTCTCTCAGGTGAGATGTTTAAGCTTTTCTTTTCCCACCTTCAGGTCAGGCTACTCTGACGCTCATGTTTTTAAATTTTTTGTTCAATGCTGTATCACTGCTTCTGGTTACTCTCATCCAGTCCAGACTCAGCTGCCTTAGAGGCCTGTCTGGACCACCCCAGGCACTAATCGCTTTATATCCTGTTGTGGATGACAGCCCCATTACAGAAGGACACGGCAAGCGATGCACTTTTGGAAAAGCTGCGGATGGGATCCAGCTCGGTAATGAAGGACAACGAACAAGAGTGACGAGCTGAACTAAACCCTCCCTTGCTTTGGACTCTTTCCAGAACCCTTATCCTAAGCCGGTCACCGCGGTATGCTATGTTACAGCAGAAAAGAATGCACATCGCCCTCAGTAACCCAGGTAACTTGGCAAATGGAAATGCTTTGCAGTGAATACACTGCAATGGGCAGTAACTGTAAGCACGCTGAGGCTCTGGGAAGTAGGAAGAGTCCATGCTACTCCACGGGAACGGCGCTGACGGGTGCCTATGAGTTCCACGGTTCCCGGCTTTAGATTTCAGGTAGGAGGTTGAAAGAGATGAAACGGTCATTCCCACATAACATTTCACAGCCATCTAAACAGAGCTGGCAGGTCACTAGGATGTCCTTCCTCCTCCACTGCTTTAAAGGCATTCACATGCGGAGTGTTTAGATATCTTGGTAGGTAAGACAGAGAAGCTGCGTAAAAGATACCAGCTCCCAGCGATGGCCAAGAGTCATTGGGACTGAAATTGTCCACCTCTAAGGGGTGCTAACAGCAGGAGAGGGAAGGCATATCACTGAGAACAGAGCTTCTATAGCAAGAGAAGAAAAAGGGTTTGGCATTCAAAAGCAAATAGGTTTCAATTTCCTAGCACTGGCAGAATCAGAGGTATCACAAAGAGTGTATTTACGTTTTAAAACAAAGCTTTTAATTCTGCCTATCAAAAACTGCAAGTTGTCTCTTGCCTCAGAGAAAGGGGCAAAAGCTATGACAGAGATCACGTTCAATGGTTTGGCAATCGTGTATTTTAACAAATAGATTTCACTGCCATTCTTAAAGGCAGACATAAGTCTAGTTCTGCTAAAGAAAAGAGATGTTCTGGTCTTATGGTATATTTTACAAATTCTTACGTATTCTGTATGCTTCTGCTGGCCATTGGGATTGATTCGGCACAAACAGAAAAACACCTAGCTGTCTACATATACCAAACACCTAGCTGTCTACATATACCCTCCAGTTTTGTTTAAAACTAGAAAAAATTAGAAAAATCAAAAAGTTTCATAATCAGAAGTGTGGAAAAAGAAAAGCTGGCTTGGGCAAGGAGACTGTATATTTTGGGGTTCCCTTGTTTAAGTGACCACAGATACCTAAGCCTGTTCTGCGTTCCCCTATGACACATTAAATAATACCAAGCCAATTCAAACATACCCGTCAATTTTAAAGCCTTTTATAGACCTGTAAAAATAACCATCGGTATTCTCAATCTGAAATATACCAGAGCTATTCTTCCTCTTTACTGTGGTACAATGATCTTGAGGGCTGATGTAAAGAAATGAGATCAAGCACACAAGCCAAACACACCTAAATGGGGGTTAGGCGATTAACACCCTTGGAGAGCTGAGACTTAAGGACTAGTACCCCAAAATTCTGCTGCAAACAAGGGGGTGACTAACTGGAAATAAATAGTAAACACAGGATAATTAAGAAGCATGAATATTACGTACCCATGAAAAAGGCAGGTGTGATGTACCAGAAGAAATCAATCAATCAAGGTAGGGGATACTTGTGACATTGCACGAGGCCTGGATAAGCCCTTGCGAAGAACACTGCGCTGCTGTGTGCAATTCTTATTACCTGGGCTGAAGAAGGAGTTAGAACTGGAACAGATGCACAAAACACCTCAGAATAAGGGATTACTGTTTTCTTTTGTGTTTATGTTTTAAAGATTAGAAAAGCATGGCTTGTTTAGCCTAGCTGACTGAAGACTGGGAAAGAGGCTAGGATTGTACACTATGTCTGAATCAGGGTGATAAATTTCAGAGAAGTGCTATTCAGGTGTATGATAACATTGGCAACAAAGACAAATGGGTAAAACGCCTGTCACAAATACTGGAAATCAGGTTTCTGCTCATCAGAGACACAAGTTTCTAGTAGTGCAAGGTGGAGGGAGAGCAAAAATCCTTACTTTTAAGTTGGATCGCGTTCAGTTTTGAGATGAATTGCACAGCATGGAAAAGAGGCGGATTGGGTGAGTCAGGACGGGATCTTCCTGGTATCCTGGTTCTATGATCCTGTTAAGATGTGCAGTTAGCTTCTGCTGTGTCGAAGCAGGATGCGCACTTAAAAGGCTCCTCTAGCATGATATAGAAGAAAATTTCAAGAGCAAAACCAAGTAGAAAAGAAAGTCCTCCACAGAAACGTTACATATTTTAGAGTCTTCTGCCTGGACAAATTTACAGTATTCTGTGCGTGTCAGGAAGAGGGAGGGCCCCTGTTATTCTCTGACTGTTATTTGTATGCATTTTATATAACAAAGTCATAAAAGGTCAATTTGAAAAAGGAGTAAAATGATTAAGCAAATATTTCATGGCAGTCGTTCAAAAGTTCTGGTTAATTGTAAAGGATTTGGATCAGATCAGAGAGTTTTGTCTTCCCAATGATTAAAGAGAAAGGAAATGGTGAGCCAAATAACCAGGTAGAAATAACGTGCACTTTAAATCTTCCACATGAATGAGTTGATCTGTTAACAGCTAATGCACTATGCTGCTTCCCCCCTAACCCCCCAGCCCCGTAATCAGCCTTTTGTCACATACTAGTGAAATCCATTAGCTGCAACTTCCTTATCAACTTCCAAGGCTTTCCAGCTACTACAATATTTGCATATTTACAATTCATTTGGCTGGTATCAACTCTCATTTACCAAGGGCTTGAAAGGAAAAACAAGACACAGTGTGCAGAAATCCCGTTTTTAAATTAAAAAAAAAAAAAAAAAAAAA
>VYZV01042729.1:53704-77997 GCA_013401275.1 Pandion haliaetus
AAAAAAAAAAGTAATGACCGCTCCTTTCAATAAAAAGATTTATCTGAAATACACAGGAATGGAGAAGACTTGGCAAAAATTTGGTAAGTATCAACAACTCTTAAAACAATGTTTTAATTTAAAGGATTGTGAATACAGGGGAAAGGTTTTAACTTCAGTATTTCAATCAGCTTCTAGTTTCATTCATGTCCTTATTCACCAGTCATTTTATTTCACTTTTCTCTGCGATACTTGCACAGAATTTCCTTCACGTGTCTGCTGAGTTCTTTCAGCAGTGCTACTTCCTAGTACTTATGGCATCACCACTACAATGCCACCATAAAAATACCTATTATAAAATTCAGAAATTTGAGAGGGTACCAGAAAAGAAAACATCACTGAATAAATCCAGAAAAGGAGCAAGCTGATAAAGCCTTGGGAAGATTCCATTTTGACACAAATGTCATGGTAATCTTCTTTGGTAAAACAGCAAACATGGAAGCAATGCATGACAGTTACATGGAGGCTTTTGCCCAGTGTATTTTTAAAAATACACATGAATTTTGCATTGGCTCTTTAACATTACACGTTAACTGGTTTGCAGGAATGCTTCTGAAGAATGTAAAGTACATAAATATGTAAACCACTTACTTATCTCTAATTGTCTTTGATGGCTTTCAATAAAAATACACAGATTCACACACCTTGACTTTTGTTACTTTGGAAGCACAGCTAGCTAGCTGTCAGCGACTGAAGAGACAGCATCTGTCAGGCATTGAGTCTCAATAGTAGGGGTAGGGTAACACCCAGAAGGTGGTAGAGCTGGGATACTGTGCCATAAAAACCGCAGCATCACATTTGTCTCCAACAGGTGTGCAGACGACTGACTTCTTGTATTTCGATACCGAATACGATCTGCAAAATCATAAGCTTGTGTGGCTTTGTTATCAATTAATATGTATACTATGATTGAAATAACCGGGGAGCTGCTAAAGTCCTGTGTACAACCCCCATCAGTTAATATTTAAAATAAGGAAACAATAACTAGACATGATTTAGGGTTTAGGAACTAACTACTAGACAATGGGGCTTTATGTTTATGTCAGAAAAGGTATGGGTTGTGGTCTGGTCAATAAACCTCGAAGAACTGCTTGGAACTGCTGAGATTACGGAAGAAGTAGGAAAAAGGTAATTCCCACAGAGGGAGATCGCGACCACCGACTCATTGACCACCTACTCAAATGATACCACCTACTCAAAAGAAGACAATGAAGGAAGAAGACAGAGTCTGCGCGCTAATTTACGAGAGGCGAAGAAGAAAGAACCAATCATTAAGGGAAATAATAACGCATATATATTACTCGAGCATATAAATGGGGGGATTTTTGAGACAAGGGTGTGCTGTCTTGAGACAGGCACCCATTCATGCGCATCAATGAAATCAATTTGAAAATACCTCGACTCTGCGTGTTATTGGCTTGCACACTGGGTAAATGAATCCGCTTTTAGGACAACAGCTTGGTACAACTGCCAGTCCACGCGCTCAACCGACTTTAAGGACAGAGAGGGCAACTCTATCCCAGTGCGGCTGGAAAGGAACAGAGCTACGTTCACACGAGAAAGGTCGCTCTGCATCACTCTCTTACGTGGTAGTACAATATCTATGCTCACTCTGCTTCCAGGGCAAATCCAAGAGACATGACCTCGCTGAGGCATCAGGCTGGCCTCCATCCCGTGCAATACAAAGGCAGACGAAATCCCTCAATGAAAATAAACCTGCATTCATACATATTCCTGTTTTTCATGGCTAAAAAAGTACAATCTAAGGACATACAAGTGAGATGATACAGCTACAACTGTTGCAGAGTGCAGTGCTCCTGAAGTTCTGTCTTTCAAACGAGACATCATAAAAAGGTGCTGACATCTCGAGGTTATTAAAGAGATCACAGCCCTATTATCTTCACAGTATGATGACATCTTAAGTTTAACTGTCTTTCAGTAATGTAAATGTGCCCAAATGCAGCATAACTTAAGAATTTGAATCATCAACTGTTACTACAAATCATAAAATGTTATTACAATTGCTCAAGGAAATCACTAAACTGAACAGAGAACAAGTCATATGACAAGACGGACAGTCATACCCAAGTGACTAACTTCCTGAGGCATTACTTAACCTATTTGTAGTCATTATTTATTGATAGCAATACAGTTATTTGCAAAAGCAAAACTTAGTCTACAGTTCAATTTCTAGTTGGTGAGGGTTTTCGCCCAAATGCCTTTGAGAAAATAAAACTTACTTCTCTGCTTTAAAAAAGGTCACGATCAATCTGTTACCTCTGGCTTCAGCTAATTATATGACCTGACAAGAGGAAGACAGACAGCATCCTTCTCTGAATGCGTTGGTACACAGCCTCCTAATCATCATTCATGAAGCACTGCAGAACGTTGCAAAGGAATGTGAACAGCATAACCCCGTGTTAACTTGAAACTGATTTATCTTACAGTACTTTGTTTCAACACTCCCACTCACCACAGATACGAACTCTAATCAATTCTATACAGTTTATAGACATTGCCCATTCATAACATCTTTGCTGGGAATATGACAGACTAACTGTTAATAATAAAGGTTAACATGAGGATGATGATATTGCAGATTAATTCATCTGGAAGCCAGATTGAATAGCTTCTTATTAGGTAAAATGTTAGTCAGAGGTATCTATAGTGAAGGTGGCTATTCTTTAAAGTCTCGCTAGGCATCCTCACAAGGATACAGTCTGCACAGTATTACGTGCACAGTATTTCAGGTTTCATGAAACCAATCAGAACCTCTTAGAATGCTTTTTTGAGTAAGCTTTACACCAAAAGTTTCACAGTAGAAATACCCTTTTCAGAAACGTAACTGACAATCTTATGTTCAAAACCATTCATTTAAGATGATAAATTATTTGCATTAAATGCATTATTTACTATAAGCTTCAACATGTCTTTATCAATGTTGTTTAGACAATTTATATTTACATTACTAGGCAATTATGAAGAGAAAAGGCAGTTTAGAACATTATATTCTCTGGTGCACATAGGGCAAAATTTAAACCATAACCGCTACCGCAGGTTAAGCTATATGACAAAAACAAGCTAATGGAAAACAACGTATTTTATTTCTGGCAGCACTAAGGGTATTTTATGCACTCTATACAGGGAGGCTAACAAATAGGATCACTAATACAATATAGCATTCAGACTATCGTAGTATGACTCTGTGGAAGAGTTAATGCTCGCGAGTACCAAATTCAGGAATGAAAAGTCACTGAAGGCATTGACTGTAAAGGTCCCTGAATGGTATTCAGAAGCCCAGCTCAGCTACTGTTGAGGTAAATGAGAGTTTCATCTTGAAACTTGAAAATTCCACCCTTTATTAACTAAGCATTAAGGCTAAGTTGCGTGACGAAACTAAGGAATGGTCCAGAAAAGATAACCAGGAAAATACTAGTCAGTGTTTCTCACTCCACAGTAACTACACAGTACCACATGAAATGATTAAGCAGCAGGTTGTAACCAAGTGAACAGAAGCGTGCAAACTGTGCGCTTGAATCCACTACATGTTTAGCAGGCCAGATGCATCAAGGAAACTCAAGCGAAAATTAGAGAGGTTCACAAGAGAAAAAAAAAGGTTTCAGCAGTCCAAACCATAGACTGCCAGGGTACGGGAACAGTGCATCCGGGTGTGCACGTTCAGTTCACTCTCCTAAATGCCTGCCACTGAATAAACTGACTGAATAAACTGACTGAATAAACTGAACCTTCAGAGAAGGTGGACCTCATCTGAGCAAGATGTGCTGCTAGACTGACCAGAACAGCTGCTCTTCACGTGTCAAGTCCTCAGCAAAGTTCTCAAGGAGTTTTAAATATATATATACCCCAAGTGTATATATATATATTCATATACCTCCAGTTTTGGGCTTTGCGACAGAAAAAATGCAGCCTTTGTAACTCCCCCCATCCCCAGGCTAGTTTGTCTATCACTCCGATGAAAAAATAATTTGTGTGTGTGTTTTCTGTCATTGTAGAGACGGACACGACACTGAATATCCAGCTGCAGCAATCACACACTTTATTTTTCAAGCAGTGCCTTTTTATATACTCTACCGTTCTACTTTTGTCCAATCCACTCTCATATCACGCGCCAGCCAGCCAATACAATTGTTGATCACGCGCTGCTCATGCTCTGGTCGAAGCCAGGATGTTTGACAACCCTTGGAATGCTTATCACTGTGTTCAGTAGTCTAACAGTTCCTCAGACTTGTTTGCTCAGCTTTTCTCAGGACTCTCCAGTCTCTTCAAGGCTACATAGATACCTGCTCAAGGTCAATGTTAAACTTGCATTCTGATCCCTCGGACCAGCCGAGGTCTCCCACAGTTTTCCTCAAGAACAGCAGCTCCAAGTCATGTTACAAACTGCACGACAATTAATGTGCATTTTACACACTTCTCATACAAGTGTCTCCAGGGCTGGTAGGAAGAACAGAGGCATACCCTTTGCCTTCCTGTTCTTGCACATGAAGTTTTACCACCTCTTTTGAGAAGTAACAGTGAAAATTGCAATTCATAGGACAGCATATCGTGTTATCTGTCCATAAAGTCACCAAAGGAAAGATCTTTGTCTTGCTTGAAAAGGTGTGCACGTCATTCCTTAACATTTCAATGTCTACATTTGGCTACGTAGAGCACCAAAACTCAGTGAGGTACAGCAGCGTGAAAGCTGCCAGTGAGCAAAAGTAAAAAGAGCTAAGGTTTTCGTCACTTAGAAACAAAGGCACGGGTCTCTGGATGAATGCCTGTGGAATAAACATGTTCCATACAGGAGGGAAGAGGACAGCAAAACAGTGAGGCAAACCATCTGGAATCGACGTATTCAGTGCAAGAATAACAAAACACCCATTTTTCTCAGAACAGGTATAGTAAGTCTACGGTCCCAGCTATATCAAGAAAGCTTTGCTGGTGTGTATTGATACATGCGATATGGTCAAAGCTGTTCTTGTGTAAACATAGCTACATCAGATGAATTACAATTTGTTACAGTAAAATAAAAAGCTTCCCACACAGCTTTACTGAAGCAGTAGCTGATAATGTTACAGCCACTCTCCCAGTACTATTTATCCCAGTCTAGTATACACAGCTATATTTGTATACAGTACATATGCTGCTTAAGCATCCCTACTATAAACAGCGTGCCACTTGCATGCCATTTACAAATTGTTTCGAAATAACTTCACACTTACCCCGCCTTTCCAGGGTGCTGGCTTACATACAACGCAATTAGTAAGATAAAAATAGAAGACAGTGTATACCTTTCCTGAAATCCCTGAAGTGCTTCAGCCCATTTCCCCGCTTTTCACAAAGCCCCAGTCCTCAGTAATTTGCACCGTACCGTACCATTTGTGCCAGCAATTCCTTCAGCACCAAGACTTCCTAACTGGCAAGGGACTTACAAAAGCACCACTACCCATTGTATGCTGACTAATATCCATACCTTTATACAATGTGAAGATAAAACTTGGTCTTCTCCCTTTTCTTCTACCATGAACTGTAAGGAACCAAGGTCCTGACTGAAGACTAACGATTGAAAAAGAAATCTTGAACTAATAGGAATGAAGCAGCATCACATTTTGTGATACACAGGGGCTCCAGTAATTTGTCTTGCTGCTGCTGCTATCTCACTAACCTCTACCACAAAAATACCCATGGGCTTAGCTGCCCAAGAGCGAGGCTGTGTTTATCTGATCAGTGCTTTCCCAACTGGCCCGTCATCCATTTTGGATCAGTACAATCTTGTCCAGCTCCTGCATGTGAAAGCTCTCCGAGAGATCCCCTGAGTGACCATCTTACTTGGCAAGTGTTTGTATTTTACCCAACCTGGCTAATAGCATATGGTTTTGTAATCCTGCAAGAACAACGGGGTTTGGTCCGCTTAGAATGAAGTGCAGGTAGTGTCTGCATTCCTTGCAACACACTTTGACGGCCTTTCTGGGCGGCAGCTTATTTCAAATACCAACCAGAAAAATCTTCCTCATGATTTAAACGTTGTTAAATCACCCAAATTTGTATCTTAAATGTACTGTCCATCAGGTGCAAGATTACCAAGTAAGAAGACACCTTAAGATCAAGATACTTACAAAAAGCAGAAGCAGAAGTGGAGTTATAACAATGCCCTGGAAGAAACAAACAAAGAAACAAAAAAGTCTGTTAGGGAAGCAGAAAAGTCATTCCTTCCTTGTACCTTAGTGAACAGAAAGAAATACACAAACATCATTCAACATCATAGAAATTAAATAACAAGAAGTTCAACTTTGCTCTTCACTGGGTACGTTCTTTAACATCTGTACGCCGATCATTTTACAAACTATACTCAGTACAAAGTATCTTTTTTTACCTCTAGCTTTACCCATTTTGCACCTAAGCCCCTCTATTCTAAAAGATTTGATATACAGAAATGTAGACCACTTATTTTAAAAAGCATATTAAAGCTCTCCTCTCACTGTGCTGTATCTTAACTTCACTAAGCTGCTCCTCCTTAGGGGGAGACTTGTGATCAAGTCCCATGCTACCCACTCCCACGTCCTCTTCTGCGCAAAAGCCGCATCAACCGTGATGAATTAGGTGTCGTGACTGTTAATGTAAACTGATATTCCCAAAGGAAATGAGCTGAGATCTCAAAACTCATTTCACTTGATTAGACTTTGCGTCTCACTGGTAGAAGGCAAGTCTTTCATCTAATTTAATCACACAGGACCACCTCAGCTCTCCACATCCCCCAGGCAGACGCAAGCAAAAAGATTTGTTGTCATCACTGACAAGGAACAGGTTTAAAGCTGATGATTGGACGAAACAGAGGATTTTAAGTTTCATGAGAGCAAATCTTAAAATGAGTGGTTTGGGCTGGGAGTTAACATGACATGCATCAGTTTCATAGCTGCAAATAGCAATTCCCCATCACCCTTCCATCTGAATTCAATATTTTATTATTGCTCAATAAAATGTTCTATCATTTAATGCATGCTAATTCACAAAGCTTGCTCAGAACTTCTCTAAGCCAAGACTATTCTTCATTCAGATACGTCTCAAGAATAACTAGTCTTTCAGCTACTCACAAACTTTATTGTTTAAAAGGACACAAGTCTAAAACTTGTTCACATTCATCTAAAAGTATGCTTATTTTCTGTTTGTTTTCAGCTCCAAGTGAAAAACAATTGAATATAAAAAAAAAGCAAGCAGTTGTCCCCTGCTTTTCATTTAACCTTGAGCAACACAGCTTTACTTCAATCTTCTGGAAGCTAATGTGAAGAAAAACCTTATATGACTAGCTTTGTATTTGCTTTCTGGGTCCGCAAAAAGTCATGGATCCAGACAGCCCATTGGGCACAGAGAGTTCCTATTGTGCTCTTAGAACAAAATGCAACAAGTAAATGCCACAAATGATAGCAGACGAGAAGGATTGAGGAGGCAATGGTTAAGCTGTTCGACTTGAAGGCTCTGCAGAATTTCAAAACATATTTTGAAATAAATAATATATGCCATATCTAACTGCCCCACAGCCTAGCTATCCGTAATCATTTATCTTTTTGCAAATGTCACAGCTGAGATAGATCACAGAAGACTAGAAAGAGAAGTAGAAGCAGTAAGAATTGCTTCAGGGAGTCTCTCACTGTTTACAGGGAGACCCAGACCAAAATGCAGGTAACGGTTATGAAGAAATACAGGTGTTCAAGTAGAGGAAGAACCAGAAGTTGAAGAAGGGAGGAGGCACCAAGAGCTGAACTGACACTTGCAGACGGTAGCATCTATGATGCTTAGAACGGAGAAGTGACAGTAAGATCTGTATAACGTAGATGCAACGCAGTCACTTCATCAGAACGACCAAACTCCAGTTTTTATGAACTACTACCGAGAACACATGAGCCAGACTTTCCCCTTCTTCCCCCTTCCCCACTGACAACTACACTGCACAGCTCAAATATTACCAAGTGCCTGAGTATTTCCTAAGTATCCTGTAATTTTGGGATGGCAGAACACGACTGCAACAGGGTTCCACCTTCAGACCTTCACATGAGCAAAGAGGAGCATGGGCGGAGCGGGAAGCGATAGGCCAAAGACATCCTACACTCCAAATAAGCGTTGAGTGTAGGGAGAAGAGAGCACACTGTCAGCTGGTGCGTACAGCCAGCCCTCCTCTGAATCTGAAGGAACTCATCGATTCAGCACCATTAGTCGTTTCTTACGCGCTTCATGCCTCAGCACATTTCATAGCGCTTTTATACATTACCAAAAAAAAAAAATGCAAAGGTAAAAAAACCAAACCAAAACAACCTTCCCATTTATTTAAAGACGGTGCCTTTCCTCTTTAGGATGGGACCTGTGACTTGATATATATTTGCTTTAGAAGCTTGGTGATCTTAACAACACGGGCAACAGCCACTGCTAACTCAAAGCCTACGTCACAAAAGGAAACATTACCTCTGTGACAGTAACACTTCTTTGTAATTCTTTAAGCGGAGAGGAAGAGAATCATGGCATACATCATAAATAGATTCCTGACTGAGCTTGTTGAAAATCCAGTATTCAAAAAGGTCAATTCCAGCAATTGTTTACAAAAGTTTGCTATTAAACCTGGTGATCTTTATAATCACAGAAGCAAGTTTCCTGTTGCCTCACCACAGAAAAGATTTACAAGATTGAAGTTTCCCATTTGCAACACGTACGCAATTCCCTGGGAAGCTGAACAATTACCTGACAGAACAGACAAGTTCATATTAAAAAATAGATGCTGTTGATGAATCAGAGTAATTTGATGTTAATGTTTTATTTTGATAAGGAACGCCAGTTTGAAAAACCACAGGAATTGCATTAAAACCAAAGGGGTTTTTTTTTCAGTCAGTAGTGCTGTGGTGACTGTGATGGCTTACAGGTGCAAGCAAGGTGAGATTTGTTAGAGGAGGGAACCTTTGTTACCAGACCAACTGATGGAGTTGGCAAGGAACAAACCTTGCACACATAAAGCCGATTTATAAGTTACCTGAAGACACTGATGTGCTTTTATGTGCAAAAGCCCTTCTCTTCAGGTTTCTGTTCCGGATCTGAAGAAGGGTTTACATGACTACAGTATACCTGTCTAACAAAAGGTATTACCTTTCCCTGCACACACTGCCTTGCTTCAACACGCTACCTCTTCATTAGAAACATGCTCCTCAATATGCTCATAAGCATTACGTGATGCATCTCAATTCATACCCACTAAAGAATAATACACAGAGCACATTGAGTCTAAAGCTTACTGGTAGAAAATACAGACGACGATTTAGCTTTTGAAGGTAAACCCAAAACCTGGTTCATTCAGAATAAAGAAAAGGTGGAAGAAAACAGTTAACACAGTCCAGCTCACGCACTAGCAGAGGCTTCACAAAGATGAGCATATTCTGTCTGACACTGGCAGTGTGGCTGCTTTCTAAGACTACAACAGGCTGAAAAGCACAAAGGAAGCTAAAAATTAAAATAAAGACTATCGTTTGTAAGTCTAATGGACACTAACACCATCAGAGAGGAAAAAGTAACTGAATTTGACTATGCTTTTCCCTGCCTTGCTTCCCAGGCAAGTGCTGTCAAATACACCGCGTATGGAGATAAACAGATTGTGGATTAGCACTTCCAGCAGAAGCTGAGCATCTGCCCTTGAGAATGCAAGGTCATTACACAGTTTTAGCATCTTCAAAGTTCGGGTGGAGTGTTAAGCTTTCCGACTGCTGCCCACACTGGAGTCAAAGTTGTAAAGTGACTGCCATTTGCTATCAGCAGAAAAACTTTCAAGAAATCCATTTACACCTCTGATGTGAAAGACTGACTGAATATATTTCAATTGTTTTAGTGGAAAGGGAAGAAAAATCTCAGCCTGACCTGAGACACTGATACAACATAGGAGTCTGAATAGTCAGATACCTGTGAACACATTTCTTTTTACAGTAAAGGTCATGAAAGATGTCTTAATTAAGAGAGTTTAAATATAGGTTTGCGTGTGCGAGTTATGTGCATAAACATACACTTTCACAGCAAGGACGTACTTGGAGATCCATTTAATTGTTATTTGCCTTGTATAGATAAAGATGTTAAGAGGTTGTCTATAGGTTTCATCCAGTACAGCATTGCCGTCGAGCAGATATTAAAAGGTGGTTAGTCTCCGAAAGAATATGTAGAATCAATACATGTAATTGGCTGCCAAATCAGACAGCAAAAGGAAGTAACATAATGAATTTGAAACTATGATGGCAAATCATTAAGAAAGAAATTATGCACATAGTAAGAGGAAGGTGGGCACAGATCCAGAGGGACACATGGTAGAAGGCAAGTAAGGATTATTGTAATGAGGCATGAAATACATGTGAACTTTCCTTCCTTTCCCTTACCCACAAATTTCCCATGCAATTTTTCTTCATTCTTACAGGTCGTCAGTATGACACGCATGTGGCAATTACTAGTGAAAAAAACCTTAACCAAAGTCGCATCTGATTTGTCTTAAGAAGCAGGGCTAGAAAGAAGAAAAAGGTTTGTGTAATCAAGGTTCTGAACAAATTTGCATTTTCTGAAATCAATTATCTACTCATGCTTAAAGCTACAGAACTTCTTGAATGCTTCATCAGAGCAGGACACAAAAGGAGCAAAAGCGTAAGCAGCGTTATGCTTGTTATAAACTGAATAAAGGTTAGTAAAATGTCAACTGGGCAGCGTTTCCATTCCTACTGATAGGGTAAGGCGTGAGAAAAATGGCTACGAACTCTGGGTAATTTCATCAGAAAACAAGCATGAATGAGGACTGAAACTCAGTCTTCATCTGTGTACAGCAGTATTTCTCATACGGTTTTATTTCAAGAGTCACTGCCANTGTGCAGTTTTTCTAATTACAACATGAGAGATAGACTTTACCTCGAAACACTTATTATTTCTATTTCTTCCTATGTCTTTTGTTTACTTGCTTTTGTGCTTGGAGCCATGGTTTTCTTGAAAAAAAATTTTTTCTTTATTTTGTTTTCAGCAAATTTGCACACAACTTTATGGGTTTTTACCTTTCAAAAAGAGAACCCTGCCTCTAGAGAAGTACTTCTAGGTCTGAATTAGGTATGTTTGTGAGCAATAGACAGCTAGTACCAAAGTTCTGACAGAATACAGACAAACAGATATTCTCAAAAAATCTGGTACCATCACAAAGGAAAAAAAGTGGGCTCTCCTAAAGGTCAAAAAGCTTATTGTTTAGTGTTTTCAGGAACACGATAGAGATTGTAAAGACCATGAGAGCACTCAAAGCCAACTCTCAGTCTATTCAAACGAGGGAGTACAAGAATTCCCCCTACCCACAGCCCTCAGACTGCTCACAGCTCCACAATTCCACATTGTGACATGACACCTGTGCAAATCGTTGCTTATTACCTACAATACCACATTAGGCATCCTCTTGAATAAAATTATTTTAGTCCCATGCCAAACTGCTTTGCAGTAATCTTAATTTTAGACATCATATAAAGAATGACTCCTACTGCTGAAAACAGGGCTTTCACGTACCTGGATAACCAGTCAAAATCCTTAGAAATGAGTTATGCACTAGTATTTGGGTCAAGTGGCTGCTGGAGCCTATGCGAGACAATGTTCTTCTGGGTTCTTTAAACAGCGTTTAATATTTGTGTAGGCATGGCCATACAAACTATGCTGTTCATTTGTTCCTACCTAAGGACGACATTGGAGATGACTAATTTTTGTTGAATGAGATGTCGAAATAGATTTTCAGAACAAAACACACCTTTTCCCCCCTTTCAAACTTCATGTCCATGTAAATGATGTAAATGCTTGGGTTTACCTCTTGCAATCTTGGAGATTAAGTTAGAGCTGCACTTTCTGGCGTGCTTGTAATTTCAGTCACTGCCCCATGATGCAACTTCAGTGTCCCTGTGTTGTTCCCCCATGGACATCACAGAAGCTCCTGATGCCAAATAATCACTTGCCTTTTGTTTTCCAATTTAATTATTTTCAAAATCATTTCAGGTGCAAAATACAGGCCTTTAGAAGTCTCCTGCCATATATTGCTTTTTCTGTCAGCTACTCCAGTGACGTTGCTGCTTCTGAGAAAGCTAATACAACTGTAGGACTTCAAAATAAAATATGTAATTTAGCTCTTTATTGTCCTGTTTTATATCAAATGACTGATCTGAATGCTGGGAACAACAAAGGCTTATGAATTGATGCTTTTTAGGATGCTAAATACACCCGTCCTCCCCATAATAAATTATAGGAAAAGTCTGAAAAGATATTGAAAAGAGCATGAGGTTAAATTCACACATTTTTGTTAAATTCATAAACACTTTACAACACCAAGGCAACGAACTACAACACAAAATTGAAAATACAATTCTACATAACCCTAATACAACTATAATTATAAATACGTACCACAACAATAGCTACAACTCATCCAATTAGGACAAAATTGGATTTTAATAACAAAACCGAAAAATTAGAAGTGCTATGTCAAAATACCTTTTGTTTTATCAGAGGGGACAAAATAAACCAGATTTCATATCAACTATGAGACTACACATAGTACTTTGTGAATTGGTCCAGACATTGTACCATCTTTGCTCTGTTGTGTCAACCTAGTGGCCTCTACTGTGGGAAAGGAAATTAAAAAAAAAATAATAATAATAAAAAAAAATTAAAAAGCATAGTAGCATCAGGTAGTAGTAAAAATCAAAAGCATTTCCACTATTTTTTATTAATAATTACTATTGCAGATGTTCCCCTCACACACATTTAAAGCAAGTATGAAATTGAAATGGAATCAAAAGGAATGCAAGCAGCCAGAATTCGGTTCTTCCAACACGACAGAACCTAGAAACTAAGAAAGTGATCTGAACTACTGGCCATAACACTACTACGCTTGCCACAGACTGAGTGTAAAGAATAAAACCAAAAGGAGAAAGCATTTTTCTTCAGTAAGGCTGAGGCGTGAGGTTCCAGTATCAGATTGAGAGTTAAGCCAAGAGTATGAAAACGGTATTTCAGCAAGGTAAAAAACTCCACATAAGCCTAGTTTGCCTGGCTTCCCAGCAGAGGGCATCTTCAACACATTAGAAATTTTCTTCTTGCACAGCAACGGAGTAGTTCAGAACACAGTAGTAAGGACCCTGCAGTTTTAAAGCAACTATAAAAACTTCTCGGGTCTTCACAGGTGATACTGGAATAGTATCTGGAACGATGCAGAAAATACAACCAAAGTCTGAATCAGAGCTGGAAATGAGTGCTTCCATCAAACATCCTGAAACCTCATAACCTATATTAGCAATATTTTAAGAATAACTAAATGAAATTCAGTTAGGTGGGAGCTGTCTGGCAGAGCGTGGAAATGGCTCCTACAATAGGTGGGGGTGTGCTGCTGGGGAGACGGCTTCTGGCCGTACTTCCCGAGTGCTGCAACCTCCTGCTACTGCAGCAGCTCTGCAGTGCTGTGCATGACCGAAGGAGATTTTGGTGGGCCGTTGCTCACGTGTCTGGAATGGGATCAAGCCATATTCCCCGCTCAAACTCGTTACACCTTCCTGCAACTTTTTGTTGTCTCTCTCTTGTGCAACAAGTAGTTCAAGTCAGCTGTCTTGTTAACACCTCCAGTGCATTGCATGATGCCACTGAGCCTGTTGCCCCAGCTGTTTCCCATTTCCTCTTCAGCTGCTTTTGCTGATCATCATTCCTGGCCTCGAGACTTTCTTCCTCTCTTTTACGTCCCACCTCCATGAGAATCTTTTAAAACTCCCTCATATGCACAACACTTTTCCTAATTCCAGCTCATTAAACCATTGTCTGTTGCTATTCAAATTTATTTCTTATGCGGTGTCAGCAGAGAACAAGATCACTGTAATTCTGTATGTCAGCATAGGAACTGAATTCATACACGGCCATTACGTAGGCCTTCCCTAGAGGAGGCATAAAAGGGAGAAAGGAACTTCTCAATCATCCACACCCATGCATTTTTCAGAGCGATCCCCTTGTCTGAGGAGGAAGGACGCACAGCTTGTAGGATTAGGGTGTCTGCAGGTGTAAGCACGGCCCTTTCTGGATAAAGAGTTTAATGTGTAATAAGGATATAATAAACTTACAGTTGCATGCTTTGGGGTGTATGTTAAGTGCAAGATATGTTAGTGCAGTGTTAAGGGTGCATCACAATTTCTCCTTTGTTCTGTATGTAGAAAACAGAAATGCAGTAACATACATACACATTTTAGAAGGAAAGTTATTTTTCCATCTAATTTTTAAGTCTGTTTTCTTGCAGAAGAAAGTTACAGAGGATGTAAATTTCTCCTGGATTTGGATTTGTGTCAAGTAACCAGCAAATCCTAATTTTAATTACTAAAACGACATTACCATTACTAGCAAAACGTGCCAGCCTCAGCACCTCTGCTATCACAAAAACCATTTGGCAATATGAAAGGATGGGCACGCTAGATGGTGCTGTGGGACCTTCCAGGGAAAAGAACCTCCTTCTAAAACAGAAGTTGTTGTACTGTTAAATTGGCCACATAGTTGATTCCGTATTTTGAAACACATTAAAGAGTACTGAGTCACAACAAGAGAAACCAGAAGGACAGAAATGGAAGGAATATGCTACGCAAACGTTCTGCTTTGACTGACACTGCTTTTTGGAAGAGCTAAGTGCCCCTCTTCCACCGGAATGGTTTCTCACCTCTCCTTCCCAAAACAAGAGAAAGCAGTTTTTATGCTCTACACCAGTCTTACTTTAAAGGGTTCTACGTGTAAAACAGAATTGAAACGGTGATGTCCGAAGTCGGAGATCCAACAGAGCAAGGTCTCTACAAGCCTATTCTGTCCTTCCTTGTGAGCTGGACCTAATCACCCTCTAGCACTCAGTATTTTATTCTGTTAAATGTTTAAAAAAAATATTTTAACTCAATAAGCTTTGAATTAACTAAACTGTGAACTAACTTTTCCTGCCACGAGATAATCAGTTGCGTGAAAGAAAACAGAAGCGTAAGGGGAAAATTCCAGAAAACTAAGAGAAAAGCCATGACAAATACTACAGAAATGAGCAGTTATAAGCAGTTATCAAAATTGATTCTACTTTTCTTTCTATAGCTTTCCTGGTAACTGAAAGCTATTTAAGTAGAACAGTTTCTGTATAAACACACCATCAATATATGAACCAAAGCGCATTTCATTTTGTTAACACAAACACTATGTTTAAATAAACTGCTCGCTCTCTCATTTTTCTTCAAGCCAAGAACCTCAAACAGTGCAGGCATGAAACACAGTACAACCCCTCTTTGACACATGGAAGAAAATAAAAACTTTATGTAACGGGCAGGAGTGCTGTACCAATAAAAACCCTATAAGGATTAATTATGAATCAGTAGCAGAAAAACACTGTCCTAGCATTGCAAAGGTCTCTTGGTGACCTACTATTCAGAAATACCACTTACATCACTGAAGTGCTGGCATAATTCTCATTATTCACCCAAAATGTGGGTTTGGTCCATGGCATCCATGAAATGAGATACCACCCCCACCCTCCCCCATAAAACCAACAGCATAGTTTGTCTGTAATTATTGTTACAGATAAATTAGACAGCTTACATTGGTTTGTCAGGAAAAGGTCTCATCAGCCAAGGTGCTAACTACACTCTGTAAGGTGAGAAATGCCCTCCAAATCCCCCGGGGTAAATGATGCTCAGGACCCTTCAGGATCATTGCCAAGTCTGCTGGAAAGTTAAACTATTGATAATCAGTTTGCCAGTGAGCTCACTCAGACATTCTCTTTTTCCTTTAGCCTAAATGCCCTGAATTGTTTTACTAAAATGAATCACAAAGCTCATTCGATCTGTTTCCACTATTATTCCCAGATACGATTTCCTCTCAGAATGAGTATTCCAAAGGCCAAATCCAACCAAAATGCACACATGCGTGTGTTTGCGCGCACGCGTATACACAAACCCCCCAAAACCCAGCCCCCAATATGGTAATCTATATTGCTTGTGTTCTGTGCTGCCTGCCTGGCCCCAAGTCATCAATAATGAATAGAAATGTACAGCTACAGCAGTAGCCTGTGTCATGGGCTTGTCAGGGATTTTTGAAAAGGAACAAAAACACAGGTTTGCCATTTGATTGTGTCTTCTCTTGCAAACACAGGACAGACAAAGCAAAGGGGTATTTAAAAAGGGGTAATATGATTAACGCTTTTCGTACTAATTGACAGTTTCTTCCACCCATACAGAATGGAAAATTATTTGCTTGTAGCGCAACCAGTATTCTCCTAGGCCTGGGAATTCAACAATAATGTTGATTCTGAGCACAGGGAGGGGAGGTTGTTTCTATTTTAAGATACTGAATACATACTCATGAGGAGTCAAATACCATGGTTTAAATAGAGGGAGTAAAGAAACTGTTTTGTTTTCCTAGGAATCCAGCAAGTTCAGCCTCAAATAAAATTGTTCGTGAAGAAGAAACTTAATGCATGCAAATACATACACAAACAGTCAACGAAAGCAATGGCATTATTAAAAAAATACGACGGCATTATTAAATATAGGCAGATCTTAATAAATGAGTTAGACAATGTTCAAAAAAAAGAGGTGGTTCTTGTACCTATTCTTTCTTTTCAGTGTTCCCAAATACATTTCTGCAGACATTGGGACTGTAGTCTTACAGGAGTCATTATCTCACGCTTTACTAACAGAACACACCAGCTGGTATACGACCAATCCACCCCCCGGGGAGGGTGGGTGGCAGACTACAAAATGTCTACAGGACACACGCAAACTAAACTGATGGTAAACCCTTCTTGCTTTCTACATCTGCATAAATTCCAGAGTAAAGTCCTGCATCAAGAAAATTAATTAATAAAAACATTAACTTCCACAGTAACTTCTGTAGTAGATGAGTAAATAGTCTCCAGTTTGGAAGATGTAACTGAAGATGCAGCCTTGCCTTCAAAAAGCCTGGAACTGGATAATTTGTACTGGAAATGAAACTATATAAACACCTACTTTCAACTGGGCATCTAAAGCAAGACGTCTCAATTCGAATTAGGTTGCCAGGCCATCTTTTCTAGAAGCCAGCAGCAAATAAAAGCACATGCTTTAAACACAACTGAGGAAAATCTTCACAAAGCAGCAATCGGTAATACGATTTAAAACAGCCTACTCTGCGTTCTGACCTAATGTTATCTTGTGCTAACTGTTTTTAATGGTTAGAATGGGATATTATAGTATTCAGCTGAACTGTGCATAAATCGCTGAACATTCATGGGTTGAATATGTTATTAATGACTGTGAATAAGGAAAAGGGACCATAAACCACCTTTCTGTGGCAGATACTAAAATAACTGCCTCAAAAATTACAAGTACACACTCTAGCAAACTAAGGTTAAAAAAACCCAAACGAGAGAAATGTGAGTCTGTTTAAATAAACTGATTAAATTAAGGTCATTTACTCACAAAAGAAACTTTATTATGTTTATAGAGTTACCATATTATCTTATAGCAGAAAAGTTGTTTCTCAATCATAACTCCAAATACACTCCAGCATGACTAGACTGATTATTATTCATTTTACCAATTCTATACAAACAGTAAAAACTGCTTCTTTTCTCCTACTGATGTATTTTTTTGGTTTTGCAAAAGCTCAGCCACCCCTTTTCTAGCCTACTGCCCAAACACAGGGTTGAGAGCGTGAAACTTCGGCATTGTTTTGGATATCCCCACGGAGTAAGACAATCTGCTTAAGTGACATTTTAATGTGCTCAGTATGCACATCTGCAACAAGAAAATGCAGGGTTTTGTTCATATGTAGTAGAATGGGCCAAACCCCTCTTCTTGTTATCAATGCCATACGACTCTCGGAATACACTGTAATTTTTTTTAAACCATCTGCTTCAAAGATGTCCTTTTTTTTTATATGTTATTCACTAGATACAGATGCAGATCTCGCATTCAAGACAAAAGAATGGTGCATTTGTTCAATTGCATGCTATCACTCAAGTCACAGACGACCTACTAGGCCAAGGTATTGCTTACAGCAGCCTGTCCCTCAGCACAACATCCTAAATCGCTCATTCCACCTGCTAAAGAAACTGACAACCGCTTTGAAGCATGCAGGAAACTGGTTGACTCTGCAGTGCTGTCACATCAAAAGAGCTCCATCTGCACTGATTTTGAGCTGGCAGGTCCGAGGAAAATTCACCTCCCTGAAACTCACCTCCACAAGTCCACACTGCCTGGCTCACATCTACCACCCGCCCTGGCAAGGAGACAGGAGTGCTGCCTAGGAAGGCTCTCAGGCTGCCCAGCACTGCCCACATCACCCGAGCACGGCGAGAGGCAGGGTGCTGCCGAGGGCTTGGGCACGGCAGCAACCACCGAAGCCCGTGTCCTCCGCAGTGAGCTTTTTGTGGAACGTCCTCTGACAAAGATGGCATGTCACGGTTTACCTGGGAACAGTAACGTCAGCGCGCTCTGGGCGTACTGGAGCAGCGAAGCTGTAGAAAGGTAAAACCCAGGCAGAGGCAGCCCANGGGGGCAGCAAACAAAACTTGGCTTTGTACTTCAATTTCCTGTACAGGTTATGCTGCTCAAACTTGCCGTCAGAAGGAGCCTGCTTTTCCCCTGTCTGATATGAATACTGCTTTTGCATTTAAATCATCTGCCCTGAAATGCGGATCTTTGATTCAGTAACATAACAGAATATTTCCAGAGGGGGAAAATTGTTTCTGAAAACAAAACAGTCCTAGTCTAGCAGAGACTGCCTAGGCAGGAAAGGGAGCTGGCATGTGAGACTGGAACCAAATGAAAAGAAAATATTTCCCTCACAGCCCCCACAAGAGAGTCGTCTTCTGATTTGAGCTCCCAAGAGCTCAAATGGCAAGACAGAATTAACTTGGAAGGTGTTACCTACTTCACAGGAGGTAAAACGAGCAAACAACTAACAGATGTTACCCAAGATTTGCACCTTCCCATTTTCAGGGCAAGAGTCTTTCTTCAGCCTACTCTGTCCCGAGGGAATCCCAGCCCACTGGGTAGCTCCTTTCCGAGTGCTCCTCAGGCTTTCCCCCAGCTCCCCTCAAAGAACCACTGCAAGGCTAGCAGTTCACAGTACGGGATTAGACCATTTGTGTACTTAAATTTCCAAGGTCCCAGTCCTCTGTATCCAGAATAATTCTCGTTCTACAAGTAGAATACATTCCTTTTAAAAGTGAAATCCCTTGTAATTACTCAGTTAAATGACGTGCCACGCACATTTCACAGAACCTCATTAGCTGAAGGGACAAAACATAACCCTAAGGCCCTTAATTTTTACTGAGGATTTCTAGGACTTTCTAATCAAAAAAGAGATTTGCCTGTGTCTGGTTTGTGTGCCTAGCACTTCTCATAAACTGTTTCGCCTGGCGGGTGGCAGACAGGACTTTTGTGGAGAAATTGTACAGTAAATTAATCACCTGCTATCTCTACCCTGAACATGGGAAATGCGGAGAGAGCAGCAACATTTAACCTGCCCTAGGATTAACAACTGACCTGATTTTCAAAGTAGTTCTCAGGTGCACTGTTTGCCTCGTTGATCTAACAAAATCAAGATATGCAACCTAATAATTAGCATTACACATCATTGCGATCTACCAGCGGTAACCATTTTGAAAATTACAAAAACCAACCCATCATGCAACTCAGTATTAGCTGTTAATAACTAATAATTACCCATTACAGGGCAGTTTTAATACCCATAACATGGAAGGGTTAAATAGCCTCAGCTTGGTGTTAAATACAGGTTCTGCTCACTTTCTGCAAATGATACTTTACAAATGAGAACTGAACAGCTCCTGGCTGCCTAGGTATGAAAAGTATGTTTCATCAGAGAAGGGATCCTCACCCACCAGTTTACTCACTACCAGTCTACTACCAGCTCTTTTCATTCTAAGTGTAATTTCCATGTGAAGAAGACTCAATTTCCTATTTTCTTCTGAAGCTTTGCTGCATACTCTCACACAGGCAATAGAGTAAAATAAGAACTGCTTTGGTTACTTACAATTACACATAGCTGCTTCTTTTACCTATAAAGCAATTACAGGCAATGCAAATAACCCGCACCTGATGCAGGTTAGTGTAACACTGCAGTGGGCAAATCAAGGCCCTATTATTAAAAGGCAACAATGCCATCATCCCTCTCATTTCTGGATCAGACACAAACAACGTCAGCCTAGCTCACACACAGAGCAGAAATAACCATCCTGTAGGCTAAAAGTAACAATAACTTGGGATGGTCATTCCCAATATTAGTGCTGTAAATGAGCTGCAAGCTATCTAAAGGCTTTAAAAGTGTTTTTTTAACCACACAGTTTTACTGAGAAGGTACATGAACTAAAGAGTTCCAGGATCAGTTTGCCAGATGCTACTACAACCTTCCACACACAGTCACACACACAATAAACAAACAAACAAACAATCAATCAAACAAATAAATAACCCTGCTGGGCTATTTTTTATATATCTTACGTAAGAGTTTTTTTAAATGTAAATATGATATTTAAATTGGCATTTTTTGTTTGCCTACGATCAAAAGCCTCTAACATCACAAATCATGACAACAAGGTGGCCTAACAACCTAGACAGACAGACACAGGAAGTTCAGTCAGTCAGTAATAAAAAGCTTCGGCTGTCTGGCTTCAGGGAGAAGGAAATTGCTTGGATGATCACTTCAGCACTCTACTAGGTGATGCACTATTTTATTCTTTCTGATAGCTGCAGTTTAAAAGAACTCAAAACAGGAAAATGTACATGTAAAGGCTGAGCAAAGATGTGGACTGAAGCTTTATGTTGTTTGGTTTCAGATTCACACTTTTGATAGAGCCTAGGGAGCCAGAGGGAGAAGAAAGGAAACTGTCCCCAAGCGCCTGACAGTAGCAAAAGTGAGAACAGCTGCTTAAGTTGCAAGCTACCTGTAGAGTGGGTCTAGGAGCAAGGGGCTCCGCTGCGGGGGGGACACAGCCTTTGCAACGTTAGCTTGTCACTGCAGTGTACTTGCCAGCAAAACAAAACAGATTCATCGAGTCACAGTCACAATTCAATTTCTTACCATGATTCACCACGAGATAAGAAAATGGACTGAACTCGCCAGCAGCTCTGTGGTAACGTTAACACCGCTGCTCGTTAGGGACCCAAGCCTGAAGGTGCTGAGCATTTACAGCTCCTCCCAGAAAAAAGGCGGCATTCTGCACCTTGCAGAAAGGTTTGTTTTTTAAAAAAGAGGTGGTGTCAGAGCTGAAGATTGTTTCTCCATCCTTCTTCACTCTGTACCTATGCAGTTACAGTGCTATGCTCTGTGCTATTGAGAAGCTTTAAATTCTCCTGTCAACACAACTAGCTTTCCTCCTCCCCAGCCTTCTCGAGGCTCTTTCCTTTCTGTTCCTCTCTTTTCTCTCCTTTTTTTCCCCTCCTCAAATCTTTTCCAAAAAGGTTAAAAGTATAATCCTCCAAAGACCTGACTTCCAAGCGTACCTAACATTTAAGCCTATACCAAGCAGGACACTGAGGCTCTCTGCATTTTCTTGTCATAGGTACGTTTTTTGTAGAACTCTTACTTAATGGTGAAACCAAGAAACACCTTCTAACTTCATTACTAGTATCAACATTGAAAAAACTCCAAACATTAGCTTGTCTTCTTCAGTCCCTCACAACTACTGACTACTCGCTCAGACCCTGAGCTGCAATGACAATTGGCAAATAAATCGGATTTGGTCATTTATCCAGCAAGCACAGAGCATCAAGATGAACATTTCCAGATTTGACAAGTAATTGCTGTATTAAATACTGTACATGTACATTCCTCAGAAGCTGATGGCCCATCCGTAGAATACTTATTACTAGCAGCAATAACCATTCTGGGTAAGTGACTATTCTCCTCCAAGGGTAATAGCATCTGCTTACATAAAGGGATATTTTTTGCACATTCTCAAGGTCTTCTTTCTTCTGCCCTGCTGTCAGAACTCTAATCAGGTATGCATGGCACCTACGGTGCTCCTGCATACTCCAGGTAATTAGCCTTTCCACTAATCAGACAGCATCTCTCATCGCTGCAAACGTACAGTATGCTGCTTGTGCCTTAACCCTCAGGTTTCCTTTGCTCATTTCTTAAAGAATTGACTGAACACTGGTTACCTTGAACTACTCTTTCAATGCACACCATTTAGAGCTTTCCAAACAAAATCATTTCTGAGCATTTTGCTGGGAGCTGAATTTAAAGACATGAATTATCGATGTTTCAGCTAAAATTTATCCCTGATCTTTCCCTTTTCTTCTAATAGTTAAGAAAATAAAAGCTCACAATGTGCTTCCTTGTGACCATCTTCACATGCACCTCTGCTTGAAAAATTGATCACCTTAGATAAAAACTAATTTACGCCTGTGATTTATTAAGACAAGAAACTCATCTTTAAAGGGAAAAAGGCTGCAGTAAGTGTCTATGCTCTGACAAATGGCAAAAAATACAGCTGATTTAACAAATGAGTGCTCAATCAATGATGCACTGAGGCACATGACAAAGGGAAGTCAAAATCCATTACATTCAAGAACCCCCTTTAAATTCCACTTCAGTGCACTGACCCTGTTGCTCAATGCTAAAGACTTTACAAGGTTTTCGGAAACATTTAGAAGAGCTTTTGTTTTGGCATTCGCTCAGCTGCACCTCACAATTAACACTGCCAGACTCCTTTCTAATCAATTATTCATTAAGATTACTAGCATATCTTTTGAGCGCCTTAACTTCACATCAGAAGTGTGCGAGGGATGACACATGCATGTGTACTTTACAGAATAAAAGGCAGACTCTAAGCAGGTTTTAACGCTAAATGAGAACAAGGCTAAAAGAAGCGAAATCAACACTTTTAGTCAAAGTTGAGCTTCAGGCGAGCTGCAGGCAGTGCACAGCATGAGAGAATTTGGCTCCAGAAAGTGCCCATGTGTTGACAGCTGAATAAGAGTTTGAAGGCTTAATAGTAAGAAATGTTCCATCAATGATAACGTTACACATTACTTACTCAGTTAACTACTCATCTTCTGCAGCCCTGACAGCTAATGACGCAAACCCCATTCAATAGAAGTTTTACCATTCGCTATACAAACCTGTTTGTTGCAGCTACCATGGCTATTTTGTCCAGTCAAACAAAAAGAGGGAAATAATTTTCAGGAAATAACTATGGAACACAACTGTGCTGAGAAATTAAGAATGCAGAAAAACCTGAAAAGCTGCTCAAACTACAGAAGAAAATACAGATTAATTTGGGCCTATTTCTACAAATCTAATAATATATGAACAAGATAAATTATTATCTAATTATTTTATGGTAGAACCTACTCTATTAAACACAGTGTGTTGGCGGCAAAGGATATTTGACCCCTTAACATTAAGACATATAACTTAAACATACAGGTTAGGAGAGCTTTGTATTTAAACTCCATCAGAAATCTACCTTGAGCACTGAAGTTAGATGGTGCAAATGCTTCTCCCCACAGTACACAGAAGACCCCTACTATCACAGAATCACTTAGGTTGGAAAAGACCTTTTAAGACCTTCAGGACCATCGAGTCCAACCGTAAAGTTGAAGTTGCAAAGTTTTTAGTCCTAGTGTGTATCCACCTGTTATACCTGGGTCAGAACGAACAGCCAACTAAGGCACTAGGCAAGATGAGCCTACGTAGCGTAACACATTCAGGGCATGCAGAAGCACAGATTCTGCAGGACCTAGGTACAGAGTTGGCTAGCGGGTTTCGTGTTCAGCTGCGTCCCAGGTAGCATTATGCAATGTACAGCCATGCATAGATCTTCAGACAAATATGGCCTAATTGCCTAGCACTTAAGCATTTTCTAAACATCACAGCATGAGCAAAGTCTAAAGAAACGATAAAAGAGAGGAAGAAAGCCATAACTGTTCGAGTGCCTACAGTGTTACCAGAGTAGAATTGAGTTTCCTGAATTTGAAGTGGTATTCGATAAAATCTCATAATCTCTCCAAGCGTGAGCAAGTCTGTAGCTGTCAAATAACGTCAGTAAAATGACAGAAGTGCCTAATATCCCTCTATTCTGCATGCCCACAGCTGCTGCCATCTTGACTGAGAACACCACCTCTGTGTTTAGATTCTACACATAGTGATGAGCACTTGTCTCATCAGGTCATTTACCAAAGGATGGATATCATGTTCCATAATGTAAAAACAAGTACCAG
>VYZV01042729.1:86268-97269 GCA_013401275.1 Pandion haliaetus
CTCAAAAAAAAAAAAAAAAAAAGCCCACCAGTGTTAACAATGTATTAACAGTGCTATTTATATCCCTATGTGGTACTATTTTGCATCTCAACTCTTTAACTTTAGCGTTTGAAAAGTAAGGGATTCCGTGTAACTTTATCTTAAGAATATTTGCAATGTTCCATTCAAGCTAAAGGGGTTTGAAAGCAGTAACATTTCTCCAGGTGGGAGGATACTCATCCTCGTTATGGAAAGACAGAATATTGTGTACATGATTTGTCACGTGGTCCAGGGAGGGAATCCAGTAGGGCCATGAGAAGGACATTATCAGAAACACTGTATAAGAGTAAGTGTATGTGCTTATAGCATTTCCACTCTTCTAACCACACTCAGATCTTAAGACTGGAGTGAAATATCATAAAATCATAGACTCATTTAGGTTAGAAAAAGACCTTCAAGATCATTGAGTCCAACTGTAAATGTAACACTGCCAAGTCCACCACTAAACCGTGTCCCCAAGCACCACATCTACATGTCTTTTAAATACCTCCAGGGATGGTGACTCAACCCCTTCCCTGGGCAGCCTGTTCCAGTGCTTGACAACCCTTTTGGTGAAGAAATTTTTCCTATTATCCAATCTAAACCTCCCCTGGCACAGCCTGAGCCATTTCTTCTTGTCCTATCACTTGTTACTTGGGAAAAGAGACTGACACCCAGCTCTCTACAACCTCCTTTCAGGTAGGTGTAGTGAGCAATAAGGCCGATACAAGTTTGATAAGAGCCCTGAGAGAGCAATATGAAGCATCCTTGGTTGTTTTTTCCTGGCTATAGCTTGGAGCGCTCCAATACTCGACAAGATAAACTTCAAAATACACTACCAAAAAAAACCAACCCCAAAACCAAAACCACCCACCAAAAATGCAACTTCTCCTTCTAACCCTTCTGTTTTGTAGCAAAACATTAATTAAAGAAACCTTGCACTTTGGCATCAGAGCGGCCTTTTCCATCGATTTTCATCAGGGCAGAATTCTACCTTTTAAGTTTACACAAGGCACAGCTTCACTTCAGTGTCCTCTAGCAAAGCTGACTAATAAATTGTTATCCTTAGCCTCTTCTCCTTTGGCCACAGTTAACCATCTCCTCTTCTTCGGGCATACATGAGACCATTTCTAAAATGGATCACAGATATGATCCAAGTGGGGGAAATAAAAACCAGGGTTTTGTTTTTAAATCCAGCTGATTTCACTATACTGGTCTAAAACATGGCCCAAGAAACCAACGTGTTGGCACCATTTTTTGCAGCATGAGAGGAGCGGAAAGCAGGGTTGTCACCTCTTCAACTGGCTCTGTCACCAGGGAAGTCAGTGAGGAACTGCACCTCGGATTTAAAAAAAAAAAAAAAGAAAAAGAAAAAAATATCCCATTTTGCTGGATCACACTTCCCTTTTGAAACTGCTGTAAGAAAAAAAAAGAAAAAAAGTGGCTGTCAAAAAAACCCTGACAGTCACTGGACAGGAACGTTTGTCATCCTGAGCACCCTGCCTCCATCTCCCAAAAGAACCCTCAAAAGCAAGGTAACTTGAAGTGAACCAGTAAACACATTAAGGAAAACATATCCCTTATTTGAAACATGTAGTGTAATCCCACACGACCGCAGCATTTGAGGCACATTGCTTGCTTTATCAAAGCAGCAGAGCAAGCAAAGCAAGAAGTTCAGTGTTCTTCCATGTTGCCAGGCACCAGCAATGAATTGGGAACAGCTGGGATATCATCACTGAAACACACAAAACTGCCTAATGCCCATTTTGAGCCACTTTGGAACCCATTTTCCTGCCCCCATTTTTTTTCCAAACACGATTAGCTCCCACATCATAACATTTCTTTTAAAAGGTCAAGTTCATTTTTTGACCTATTTGATGTTTTTTTCACTTTGGTAGTTCCATTCACCTAAACAAGCTATTGAAATAAATGCATTTCTAATGATCCCAACCAAATTCATGGTAAAGTGAGTCTGGTTTGACTTACTACAGAAACTCTATCCAAAGCATCCCACAAAACACTCCTCTCCCAGCCATTTCATCATTGTTTAGGGCTGTACAAAGTAAAACTCGCATCACTCAAGCCTCCTGCAGGACACCACAGAAAGATCTTACTGTGACAGGTACCACAAAAACCAAGTCTCCGACCTAACCCCCTGTAGTTATAGTGACAAGCAAAGGATATAACCTCAAACCTGCTCGCCAACTTGCTTCCTGAAAAGGCTACCACATCTTTGTTCGACAGAAACAACTTTTAATCCCTCCACAGTTGCAGTGGAAGGTTTGACAGCTCCCTAGAGAAGACATGAGACATCCAAGATGTCATTTCAAGCAGGTGAGTTTACTAACTCCACTTGTGACTTACTTGGAAGTGTTTCTCTCTGGTCACGTAATAAACCCCTGCATGCTTTTCATGCTCGAGTTTTACCCTTTCAGACGTATTTTCAGTCCTCCTTAAGAGGAAAAACTTCCGTTAACCAAGAAAAAAAAATAATTCAAGCATGTAATTTTCTTCCATATATTATGTTGTCATACACAATAACTCTCCCAGGGGTTCCATAGTCCTTGTGATACACTTTTTTGCCTGTGCGTTAGGGATGATCATGCAGAGAGCTTCAATTCACGATCCACAGCGCTACCACCGTTACACTGACCATCACCACCTTCTGCCAACACAGCCAGAAACCTCCCCGGGCTACAGAGACCTGACACCAAGTGGATGGTGTGGCCACAGAGCAAATGAGACACACCAGTACAGAAGGACTCCTCTCCAGTACAACAACATGTTTTCCACTAATTGTGGCACGGATTTTGAATTACATAGAGGTGGGGGGCTTGGGAAGAGAATACTGGAAATGAAGACATGGGCTGGGAGCTGAAAACGCCACCCAATTTGCAGCACGTGGAGAGACTCGGGAACCAGCCCATTTGGAAAGGGCTGGTTCTTTTGTAAGCAAGAGAAGTTGAACAGTGCCAAAAAATAGGCCCACTGAGCCAAGAAGGCAGGAGAAACTGCTTGACACAAACGCAAGACTCCCAGAAGCAGTGACAGAACAACAAAGGAACTGGAGTCTGTGGTTTTCCAGGGGTAACTCTCTCGTTGCATAAGACCTGTGAATAAGAAATTCATTTTCTGAAGTCCATGATTCTTTGCTTTCCTGACAAGTGGCTCCTGCTAAGGGTAATTAGAAAACTAAAGCCTCAACTCATCACTAGATAAGGGGAAGGGGTGTGTGAGATAAGAGTAAAAATAACCAGCGTAGAGAACAGGTTGGCTAAGCCCGGGCCAAAATCCTTGTGAGGCTGTTCTCTCAGGCTGCATTTCCACTTTTGAGCTCAGATGCTAAGCCTGCTTGCAGAGATGCAAGTCTATTCAGCAGCCCAGATCTGCTTCTTTTCAAGAGCAAGATGCCGATAATCCCATTTTTGTGTGAGGTTCTTGCAATCGCTACTAATTGCAAGTTTAGAAACTGGGAATTGTCACTTTTCACAGACAGCTCGTAAGATGCTGTGCCTCCCAGCACTTGACCTTGCATGTGCCACTCACGTTCTTCTTCAGCATGTTCTTTAGCACCCGTGTTGTGTATTGTTGATCTCTGGACTAAGATCCTGGTTCCACGTCCTGGGGACCAGGTTTATTCTACTCAAAAGAAGATCAAGTATAACCTAACTAAGTGTAACTAAGAGGTCCTCTGCTAAGAAGCAAAACTAATCACAGCCTACACCCAGGAGTATGTAAGCCTGTGGGATTCAGAGACTGGATCCAATCACAGCAGGCTGGTGACAGCAAAATACAGCGCACATTGTATGCCAGTCACACAAGTATTTATGAACCAATGCCAGAACAGGGGGAAGTAGGATTCTTGCTTTCTATTACCGGTCCTTGGAGACGATTGTTGTTTTATGTTTAACCAGGCTGGTTTGTCAGCTATTATCTGTGCACTTTTCCTTGTCCAAGTAGGTCCAAAGGTATGGCCTCAAATAACAGACATCAGCCTCCACGATGCTTCAGCCATAAAGCATCTGCGCGCACACAATACTTTGAGAAGGCAATGAATGACACATCGTGCTAACAGAGTGACAAATTAAGCCTCTAATTTCACGAATTCTTTCTGAAAACTGTGCCGCACAGTAGAAGAGTTGGCTCCTTCTACTGAAGACCTGAAGTAACTTCAAGAAAGCCTTTCCTTACCACGTTAGCAGAATTAGCAAATAAATGTGAAATGCACATAAATATTATTAGTAAAATACTGAGATCAGACTTAAGGCCTCAGGATTGGTAGATGTGGTTTAAGCCCAGCTGGCGAGTAGGCACCATGCAGCCACTCGTTCACTCCCCCCCACCCAGCGGGATGGGGAGGAGAATCAGGGGGAAAAAAAAAAGAAGTAAAACTTGTGGGTTAAGATAAGGACAATTTAATAACTAAAATAAAATAAAACGTAATACTATCAATAATAATAATAAAAATATAGTAATAATAATAGTAATAAAAAGGAATATAATAAATTTTTTTAAAAAAGACAAGTGATGCACAGTGCAATTGCTCACCACCCACTGACTGATGCCTGAGCAGCGATCCACACGTCCCGGCCAACTGCCCCGCGGTTGATATACTGAGCATGACGTTGTATGGTACGGAGTACACCTTTGGCTAGTTTGGGTCAGCTGTCCTGCCTATGCTCCCTCCCAGCTTCTTGTACACCTGCTTGGTGGCAGAGCATGGGAAGCTGAAAAAGTCCTTCACTTAGGATAAGCACTACTTAGCAGCAACTAAAACATCAGTGTGTTATCAACACTGTTCTCACACTAAATCCAAAACACACTGTACCAGCTACTAAGAAGAAAATTAACTCTATCCCAGCTGAAACCAGGACAGTAGACCACAGAAATAAAGTAGTATACAGACAATCTTTCTTATGGTCTTATTACCTAAGTGTTGTCTTCAGCTATAAATGAGTTCCAGGAGCTGCCATTCTCTTTTCTCTTCCATCCAGCCTTTTACTTCCATTCCCACATCCTGGAATACCATCTTCTCACTTAAGACAGCTGTATGATAAACCAGACTACTGCCGTGGTCAGGTTTTAAAACAGAACAAAGCACAAGAAAGCCACAACAAATATAGAAAGAGGTTTTTTAATACTCAGACCAGGTCTGTCTTCCAGCCCAGTCCCACTGCCAGTTGCATTAGGACAACGGAAGGCACAGCAAGCTGCAGGGGATGTGTGGGAATGAACAGCCCTAAGTTCTGCTAGGGAGAACAGGCAATTCTTGTGTTCTCTTCTTTTGCTTCCCTGGAATTACAAGAAGGCTTCACTTCCCATACCAACACAAGACTGTCAGCAGCAGGAACAAAGCAAAGAAAGATACCCCTAACCCCCCAAAAAACTACTACGTGAAAGTGAAGGGGGCGGGAGGGGGTGGGGGTGGGGAGAAAGGGGTATCTTTTAAACTGCCTCTTCCTCACAAGTGTTAAACTGATCTTTCAATGACTGATAGCTCACTTTCTCAAGCGACCACTAAACTGGAAGCTGACCAAATCTGTGTTTGTATTTAAAAACAACAGTCAATGAGAAGTACACTCACAACCTTATTTAAAAAAGTGAGCAGGCTCTATGCAAAGCAACTTTGCCGTCTGGGACTGCAAGTGGACTCGCTGTTTTCCACTATAATTAATCTAATTGAAAACTGAAACAAAGATTAAACCTACTCCTGTTTAAAATCGACAGCCTCATATTAAAATGCCAATTTATATGACGAGCAGCTGACAGAATTTGCTTCATCGCGTAAGTTTTGCTGTGGAAAGAGAGTGCATAATGTGGCTATACATACATATGTATCTCCATAGCGTAAGTTTATTTGCCAATGAGGTATTTTACAGGAGCGTGCAGTGTTAACACACAATCGTGAGAAAAGGAAGCTTTTGTAAATGTTTTTGCTTAACATGGCAGTGACATATACAGTGTGAAGTGGAGTTTTATCTTGTTATATAATACAAATGCAACTTGTGTAACATCACTCCAAATACTAAATTGCTATGAAAAAGAACATGTGAATGTGCGGAAATGAATTCACAAATAAAACCCAGTGAAAAACGGTATCTCCTGAAGTTAAATTAACTGAACAATAATTCTCTGTGGCTACACTGTAGCATCTTCACCAGTCAGCCTATCAGTTGTGAAGGCTGGGGGGGAGGAAGGAGAGATATTGCATAAAGTGAAAATAAAAGTCTTCTCTTGTAAAAGTCAATACATCATCTTAAGCTAGAAAAAATGGTCCCTAAACATCCGTAACTACAATCAGCAATTGTCATTAAAAGCTCTCATTATATAGAGTAAGTGTAATTAGAGCATCTTGCCCGCACAGGGTGCAGCACACAGAGAATACTAGAAGGATTCATAAATTAGTGCCAAATCAGTCTCGTTCCCATCTACCACACAATCTGCTGTAAAAGAGAAAAATTGTATTTACACGCATTAAGGCAAAGCCCACTGGCCTCTACAAAATTAGCCTAAACACAAAATGCAGTTATTGGAGGGACTCCCTATTTCATTATGTGTCTTAGGAATAAAGGGATAAAGTTGGCCATCAATAACGCTGAACATATCTGCTGAACCCCGCAGATTCCAGGGCATTAATAATTTAAAGTCTTATGGGAATTTTGTCATGGTGGAGATAGGACTTGTCTGCAAACGGAGCTCAGGGGATGTTCAATATGATCTATTCTAGTATACACACACAATTGCTACATTTATCATGATGCAGAGGAAAAGAATGGTTCTTTCTTAAGGACTTCGGGAATGTTTCTCCTGTAATTTACACAATAAAACCTCTGAGTATTTCTAATAAAAAACCCCGGGTTCTAAAAAGATACTGTCATAAGAATTATACTGAAAAGCTTTCTTCTCTCCCCATCTCTATTACTCATGCGTGCACAGTGGTGTTCAACACATTATAAAATGGGATGGGAAGTCAGCAATCCAGCTCCTGACAGTAGCGTTGTCTACGCAAGACGCTACTGTAAGCACAGATACTGTATGAGCTTATGGCCTAAGCAGATAAAGCCGTATGCTTGACTCAAATATTTATACTCTTAAGTGCAAATCTAATAGCTCTGTATGTAAAAGAGTCAGTATGTGCACAACTACTAGATCACAGTGCAAAAATCCCCTTTTGCACATGCCAATGGTAAGCACAGGAAGAACACATCCTTTCAAGACGGTTGTGGTATTTGTGTAATACAGACTAAATTCAGGCATTCGTGCAATAGCTAATCTAAGGTAACCCTAGGTATGGACACGTTTACACTGTAACAAGCGTTATTTGTGTTCTAATTTAGCCTAACAATTTTCTGCGCTTTTGTTCTACAATGGAAGTAAGGTCAAATGGAGTTCAAAACAATTAGGCAAGAAAAACCTTCCTTTCATAACCAAGCCCTAATTCTTAGAATATAATTTTCAGAAAAAACTTCAAAAACATTTCTGTCCCCATGCTTTTAACACACCCACATTGTACCTCCGCTATGCCAGGCATGCACAACTCAACGTGCGCCACAGTTCACATGGCAGAAAGACCAACGCTCGGTTACAAAGCTCAGGCACTAGAGAAGCTAACGCAGTACTTATAAACCCAGGAAGGTACCTCAAAATATTTCTTTAATTTGCTAAATCTCCACTAAAATAATATTCAGTCAATGAACGTATAGGTGATCAGAAAGAATGGCACAAGGCATGCCTCAGCATCTTAGTCCTGCTGATTAGCTTTTCACCATGACTTAAGATATTCCCTGTAAAACCTGGAGGATAGCATCCAAAGGCTCTACAAGATTACTGCCTGACTATCCATGAAAACTGAACTCTCTCTGAGTTCAGTTCAAGAACTTTATCATATAATGTCTTAAAACAATTATTTTTCTCTTGGGGTATTTGTAACAGAATCACTCTGGAAAATCTAATTCAAAAGTTGATCACTATAGCAGCTTTTACTTGATGTTAACACCCTGAAGAGCTATGCTCCCACCTCAGCTTAAACATGTTATGTTAGTGTCGGCTCTCAAATGATTACTTGGACAAGGCCTCCCGTATTCCTGATGACAAGAAGAAACCGCAGGAACGAGAACAACATATAGGCAGAGGATGTGTGGCAACTGCGCAGGGGGGAACGCGCAGGACAGTTGTGGTGTGCGCACCCTCCTCCTGAAACAGGAGCTCCCAGGCAGGGGCTGCCTCAGGCTAACCCCAGTCCAGCCTGACCCAGAACTTGCTGGTCTTCCTTCTGCACCAAAGCCAGCACAATCCAAGCACACCCCAGAGATCTGCCGATCCCCTCTCGCTTACGCTTCTCCAAAATCTCATCTTAATTTAGACCTCCCCCTCTCCAAGGCTTTCCTGTCCCAAAACCCTTCTCCGTCACAAACCTCTTTTTAATCTGTTTGGACATGTCAGCGCTTGACTGAACTCTGATGGCTGCTGGATCTCCCTCTTGCTAGTTCTCCGAAGAGGAAGAAACTCCTTACTCTGACAGGGCTTCAAGAAATCCATGCACCAAGTACATAACCAAAAATTTGTCTGGACAGCCTAGAGACAGCGACCACCACTGCAGCAAAACATACGTCTAGAAGTCTTAAACTATATCACACTAACTTAGGGTGCTTGAACAGCTTTATGAAACAGATTGATAAGATCGTAGTGTTTTTTCTATCAGGCATGGCCTTTTCTGCCCCTGAAAGAAAGCACAATAATTATCTGGAAGAGGCTGTAGAGGGTTTTTAATAGCTTTTAAAATAATTCCAACAGCAAACAAAACAAATTATACCTCCTCCCATATATTACAGGTCATATAATTTTCTGTATATTATTTGATAACACTAGCTCGAGATGTTCTCAATATAAGTTCAGCTGGCACCGGACTGTGCGGTTGTCTGAATTAGCATAACAATTTTAATCCCAAGAGTTAAAAGAAATCAGATTGAAAAATAAAAAAGGAGCCAGCATAATGCTTTGCAAGCATTTATGATGCAATAATTATGCCACAGCTTGATGTAGTAGGACTCTGATAATACATTTTTCCAAATGTCTTTGGAGTGACATATCACATTGTGACAGATCTTTATGAATGAGGGGAGGATCAGCCCCCCACTAACTCTGCTTCAGGCTAAGCAAACTGAGATAGTAATGACGAAATTCTGTTTTAGTTCTTTGACTTGAATACGTATACACATTGATCGGACAAAATAGCAGATGGCCCAGCTTTTCTGGGAAGCCCACATTGTAATTAGGAGGGCCCCCCCCCCCCCCCAAAAAAAAAAAAAAAAAGAAGAAGAAGAAGGAAAAAAAAGGCACAGCAAAACCATACTTGTACTTTTATTAACTGAGTGACTAAACTAAGCAATAAGGCAGTACTCTATAAATATTAGGTTTCATCTAGATTTTATTATTTTGCAAGCTGTTTGTGCTACAGTGATGCTCTTATCTTGTATTTTAACTACCCACTAAAAATATGGAAAGCAATAGTAATAAATACATTTTACACATGAATTCATGTAACAGTTCTTTGCTGGGGACACTACACAGTCTATAAAATGAATTATCTGTAGTCTTTTGCTCTGCTTTAATTGGCCTGAAAAATAAGGAGGATGGATAGAAGCTGTTTCTCAAAGTCAATGACCAGAAAAATCTTACTGAGATGCTACACACGAGTTAAGGCTAGAGTGAAATATACATTGTTATTTTGCTAACTACTTCATTATGGTGCATTATCTGTATTATGAATGCACCACGTGGTCTTTCTGGGGACTTTATACAACTTCATATGATTTTGCACCCACTGTAGGGAACTCGGTTCTGTAGCACAGAGAAAGAGACAATGACCGTCACTGAAGGAACAAAAACGTGTGTCTCTAAGCACCAGTTATCAGGAATAAGAGAGCAATAGAGCTAAGTCTAGGCGCGTGGGTGGAGGTGCATGGAAAGCAGTGAAACATTTGGGATTTATTTGTTCTTCTTACGGAAGAAAAAAAAGTAGATACACGCAAAACACTTACAACCATTTATAATAGTCTTTTCAAATTTCAAATGACTGGTTTGCCAGCTACGTGCCGTCTGTCTCCCAGGCAGCATTGGACAGACGCTTCAATATCTGTTCCACTCATTACAACCAAGCTTTCTCAACCATATACGAGGTATTTACAGACTATGGACTAGCTCTTCCAGTCAGAGCAGAACTGCTGCCAATGCAAATATCACACCCCATGAGCTGATGGACAAAACAATATTGTCTACTTTTTAAAAAGCAGTTCTTTCATGACAAGGTACTTTTAGAACTAGCAGATCCAGGGACTACTTACTAAGAAAAAAAATCCTGCAAAAGCTGTCCTTCCCTTGCAGTCATTCCAGGTGAAGGAGGACAGCACCACGTCCCTGTTACCGTCTCCCCCGTTTGCCAGATGTTAGGCTATTGCGGGGATCCTACCACCCTCTTCTCACAACAGTCCAGGGCGAGAAGAAATTTACTGTCCCTCATACTAAGCAAGGGCCTCAGTATGGTCCTCACTTTCTTTAAGAGATTCTACCTCCCAGTCCACTTCCAATTGTAATTTATCCGAGAATTAGACCTCCTACAGATTGATTACTAGCTCCAGGCGCCCGATAAGTCATGACAAAATTAAATTCACAGGGTAGTACAGTTTATTAGCAGGTTACTGAGTTGCTGGAAGAAAAGAAAACACCCTCACCCCTCTCCCACTGCCCTCCTACCAAAACCTTAACAAGCTTCACTCCACCCACACCAGTAAGGCACCGGTACATCACGAAGCATAATGTCCACACAAAGCCTGTGAAGCCTGCAAAAGAATGACCTGAAAATTAACACCTTATACCACTTTCACAGGAGTGTGCTGAATGATCAACCACAAATTTACCACCGTTTGTGGATTTGTACAGCAACGCTAACATTCAGTCTCCTTCATTTATAGAAATTGTGTTTAC
>VYZV01042729.1:133301-152226 GCA_013401275.1 Pandion haliaetus
CCGAGGAGGAAGGAGCGGCAGAGAGAAGGTATGGCGGCCTGACCCCAGCCCCATCCGCTGTTCCCCTGTGCCGCCGGGGGGAGGAGGGAGAGAGAACCGGGAGTGGAGCCGAGGCGGGAAGGAGGGAGGGGCGGGGGGGGGGAAGGGGTTCTGAGGTTTAGTTTTCCTTCCTAATACCCTTATTTTTGATTAGATTTGCAGTAAATTAAATTGATTTGGTTTCTTCCACACGTTGAGCCTGTCTTTTGCCCGTGACCGTAAGCGGGGAGCGATCCCTCCCTGCCCTTGTCTCGACCCACGAGCCTGCCTTTGGATTTTCTCCTCATCCCAACGTGGCCGGTGTGGGGGGAGTAAGCAAGCGGCTGCGTGGTGCTTTGTTACCAGCTGGGCTTAAACCACAACATCTACACTTACCCAGTCCATTGCTTTGATCTCAACAGAGGAATACCCGATTTACACTAGGATAAAGAAGAATCATGCCCAACTTTCCACGTACCATCACTAGCAGCCCAGGTGTTCTTTTGCTGGTAGCAGCTAGCATGTGCTAATTAGCAGAAAAACCAAATTCAACTACTTCTTGTTTTGTAAAAACATCTAAGAAGACAGAAGGCTCAGAATAAAGTCTCAACATACTGTAACATGCTCTACAGGAGGAAATAACCTGAAAAAAAGAAATTTTCCATTGCCTTGCATCACACAATTTAGAAGAAAACTGAAAAAGAAAATGCTAAGGAATCAACTGAAAGAAATCAAGGACACAAGGCGGGGTTTTTTGTTCTTTGCATAAGATACTCTGAGTTTTATCTGCTGGGAGTATCAGGAAGGCTCAAACAACCAAAGGTAGCAACATAGACATTTGTTACTCAAGGGGTCATGACAGCAGACCCCTTATGAAGCAGAGATGCCTCAGAGTGACTCATTTTCAGAAGGGAGCTGATGACAGCACTTCACAATACCGAACATTTTTCTGAGTATTTTACAAAGAACGTCTATTGTTCTGAGTTTCTCAGATCATAAATTGCAGAGAGTCAAGCCATGCATAAGTCATTGACATGGGTGGTACGAATAGCAAAAACGTCCTAGTATCAATAGGTCACAGACATTTGTGACTATGCTTAGAAATAGAAATGCCTCACAACTGTATAAAAGAGGTTGCACTGCTGGTTGAAGGGAAAATGTATAAGAGAGGCCATTGACTAAATTATTAAAATATACACCTTAGAGAACATAACCTATATAGAAAGTCTCACTCAATACAGATATTCTGGACCATTTAGATAATGAAAGTACAGCAAGTATTTTTGAGATAACACATATGACGTTAACATTATAGAAAAAAAAATGTTACAGGATATATTTTCTAAATTGCATGATCACATGCCATTTTAAAGCAGAAGCATAAAACACATCCATAGATCAGAACTGAGATTTTATGTCCAACTTTAATGCTGTCATTTCTTGAATTACAGGTAACCTAACAATCCAGTTTATGCTTCCTCTTCTCATAGGACTTTTAAGAAATCACATATATTGAATATATGAAGTTTCCCTAAAAACACATCCATTTTGAAACAAAGTACTTTGCTTAAATAGAATAAAACCTGATAGCCACTGTTAGAGCCGACTTTCTCTAGTTCCAGTTATAAAATCTTCTTACTATAGAATTAGTTTACATTTTTTATATTTTCAAATAAATTAAAGTATCACTTGCCAAAAGTATGTATGTACTTGTTATTTGTGGTTATAACTCAGGGAACAAATGCGTCTTTTAACAAATACCTCTTCTTAAAGCAGATGGGAGGATTTTAAGAAAACAAAAGACCAAGACCTTAAATTTTACGTAGAAGTGAAATGGCATGAAAACAGGACTAAACAGACTCTTCCAAATAAAATCACAACGGCTGAAACTTTCCTGTAAACGTAAGAACCTTCATGACAGTGAAAGCACAAATATGAAGGGACTCATTTTTGCCGATGGTTGTTTAATACTCTATACTTTTAAATGCAGCACATCACCAGCAAATTTCAACACTTCTACAAGCAAACAGACTGAGCACTGTAAACTCTGTGAACAAGCGAGTGGTGTTATTGGCAGAGATATTTGCAAAACCATTCCCAAGACGCAGGCACAGAGTTCAGACTCTCTGCTACTGAGCAGATTTCTATTGCTCATTGGTACCACTGAAATCCATGCATGCACACATGCAACGGCTAGCAAAATGTAAAAGTCTGTTGAATAAACAGATAAATGAATATCCATTTCCACTGACAAGATAATAGTCTGGGTCACTAAAAACCTTAGTTCTACTTATGCTTTTCTACCCAGTTTCCCTTCAAGATTTGTTCTTTCTGGTTTACGTGAACTACCAACAAGTAAGGACAGAGACACCATATCACTGCATACACATGTGTTTTAATTAATTCATTAGGGACTGAAGATCATTCAGGTTTACTAAATTATATTTCTATAGAAGGTTTATTGTTATTAACTAAGGAAGATATTGCCTGTATGCTATGACAAAGACTGACACAGCTGAAAAGCTAGGAAATTTTTCTAAAGTCTTTACAGTGTTACAAAAAAAAATCGTCTGAAAAGGTTGAAATAAAGCCACAACAGATAGCAATAATTACAATGGCTCTGATCTTCAGTATCCGGATTAGAGGCTGTAAACTCCCCATCGATAATGTGAAAACCTTAGTGAATGTTTCATGCCCTAGTATTATGTCTGAGAAATAACTTTTCAGACTCCATTATGTCCGCCATGAACTTGATCTTTCACCTCTAGTGAAAATCCTCTTACAACTATAATTCTAAAGTTAATGATGAGAGATTTCATTTGCTTTCCAAGCACAGATAAAACCTTTTTGAAATACACTCTCGCTGCCATGACCTTGGTCTATGACTTAAGAGTTCACCACATGTAATAATTTACTTTGCCCCATGGGGCTCATTGAGATTTCCTTTTAAAAGGTTTTGGATATGCAGTTGGAGCTGAAACACTCACACAGTATGTATCAAAGTATACATCCCCGTATACATTACGGATATTTTGCAACACTATCAACAAACAAAATTAATTTAGATCATTACAAAATATAACAACAAAAAGGTCTAGCTAAGCAAAGTCATCCACATTATTCGACATTTTGGGAGTTCAACAACTTCAACATTTTGGGAATCTTGCTGCAATAATCCACAATACCTGCTAGAACAGGGAGTTTCAAAATTTCATGGAAGAAGTAATATATGTAAATTGGCAAACTAATTCAGGAAATATACCGTTGCTCTGGACTTACCATCTCAAACGCAATTGTTCAAGCACGGTAATACTCCCTTTAGTTTACGTGCCACGTAATTACCAGAATTGCTGCATTAGACTACCTAGTTAGCCTATGGCTGCTGACTTCTTTGCTGATAAGCAGTGCACTAGTTTCTTTGTTTGCTCAGGTATTTCCTACTAAACATCCCTCTATCACCAAAAAATAAATAGATTACGTCAGAACAACCATATGCACCTCAATACAAGGCAAGCTTTTTGCTCCCGTCAATCTTGGGGAAAATTCCTTCAGAAACCTTATTTACCTTAAATTCAAGCACCGGCTTGCAGCCCTAGTCAAACAGTCTCACAGTGTGAAGCGCGCATCAATGAATAATATACTGCCAAGCACGACTGTGGCTCCTACCAGTTCCCACTTCACCTCTGCCTCGCACCGTCTCGCGGAGCGGCCAGGCAGCTGCTGCTGACTCCCCGGGGATGCGTACGAGGGCCTGAGGCAGGGCAGGATTCGGAGGCAGACAGTGCAGACCTCGAGAGGTCAGGCTGAGGGTGGTGAGTGGACCCAAAATGCCAGAGAAGCAACCCGTCTGGAAATGCGGCTTGTGATGGAGATATATATGATGAGGTACTGAATGGGTTGGCAAAGATTATATTTAATGGTAAAACTTCTTCTCCCCCATCACACAGACGAATAACCAGGGGCTGTTGTGCTTTCAGGGTACCTATAGTGGAGTGAACGCGCTAATGCTCCTTTGCCAGTCTCCTGCCGCTCAACGTTTCCAAAACGCTACCATCTTCTCATAGTAGCTTCCCATGCGAGCACAAGAGTTTAAGCCTGTGCTACAGCTGCTCCGGGTGGTGGTGCTTCCCCTCCATCCTTGTTAATTTAGAAGTGGCAGCAGAAGTAGTGGTTTTCGGACAGAAAGGGCCATATGCATGAGGGAACACCTGCAGGAATCCCAGCTGAGCAGGGAAGGACCTGGCTGTGGGGACTGCATGTCTGAAAAAGGGTTCCCAGGAGGCATGTGGCTTTTCTTCAACATGTCCAGAAACAGTTTACCAGCAGCTTGCTGCTTTCAGACTTCTCATAGGGCCAATATTTTCCAGAAACTGGAGCCTAGGTAATGCTTTGAAATAAGAGAAAGTTTGCTTCTCTGCTGCTCTCCACATTTTTTGCCAAATGCTCTAACTAACAAATTAAAAAAAAAGTCAGTTTAACAGAAAAATACAAACTGGAAACAATTCTAAAATATCCTGTCTTCTCATCAGAGTACAATAAAAACATTTTAAATAAATTTGGGCTTGTTTATTTTTATATAAACAAAGGAATCTAGAAATTTGTTCACACAGATGAGGTTTTCCTCATAGAACCTAAGACACTTTTTCTTAACGTGTATTGAATATAACCATTTGACAAACAATTTAGAAGACAAAAACCTTCATTATGTTCTTTCATAATCGTAATGATGAAAAAAGGATAATAAAGTCATTTAATTTCCTTGAAAAAAGAATGAAATTTAAAGAAAATGGTAATTTTAACTGAAAATCCTGCTTCACGTTTCACAGCTACAATTTCCACAAATCGGGACTTAATATTGCACACCCAAATAGAGAGCTAAAGAAAACTAATTATAGAAATACTGAATTGGCAAGCCTGATTGCTTTCTTTCCTATATGTTATTATTAGCCACTAAGAAAATACACTCATAGCAGATAAAAACGTGCTTGGATAGAAACAAAAACTTTCCCAAGTGAAATACTCTGAAGCTTTGATTTTAACACAAAAAGGACAAATTTAAGAAAGGAGAAACAATGTAATATTATCTCTTTACAAGCCAGTGTTCAGAACTTGCACATTTCAAGAACAGTAATGGTATCCTTGACTAAATCCACTAAAGATATTCCTAAAGGGCATTTTGTCTTCTCAACAGACATGTTTAATTTTGTTTTATCTGCAGTGAGCTGCAGTCATACGTAAAAGGTAGTTTTCAGATTTCAAAATGTTAGCAATGCTTTACAGATTATCATTCCAAATGTCCTTTTTAGAAAGAAATACCGAATTAATTCCATTTTTCACAATCAATACTGTTGCATTTTAGCTTTTGCTAGTTTTATAAATACGTTTTCATTCCCAGTCGTCATGAGAACGCTGGGGCCACCAACAGCCACGCTAAACCATTTGCAGTAGTATCCCTTCGTGAAAGACGGTCCAGGTCCACAGAAGCAGGTGAACACATAAACAGACGTCAAAGGAACCATCCTTACTGTTCATGGTAGAAAATAAACTACCTACAAACAACAGACAAAGCTGACTAGTTTCTGTTCCGCTGTAGCACTGATTCAACATCGATCCTAACATACGCAACGATTAAACACGTCACGTACTATTAAAAATTAATATTAAATTAGCATTTGCTTTGTAAGCCAGCACGTGAGGGACAGCAGAACCAGAACCCAGCGTGTCAGTGGGTTTCAGTGCCAGCAAACAACTGCACTGCTCTGCCAAAAGAAAGCCATTACAAAATGACCCTTACACAGTGAATGCTGGCATCATGCAGGCATTCAATGGAGTTAAGACTGCATAAAACACTCGGCTGCAAACAAATCACTTGTAGCTTTTTGAAGCTGTCACCTTCAGAATAATATTTCCAGTCTTCACTGCTCTCCAAAAGATAGCCTTTCTTTTCAAAGACTGAAGTAGGGAGAGTGGGTGACACGATTCCCTCACTAGTAGAATATCTGCGCTCTCTCTTTCAAACAGCCATAAAGATTAAACAGCAGAGAGTACAGAAGCTGGATTTTAGGGGGGGCAGTAGACCCCACTCTCTGAACAAATCTGTAATACTTCTATTGAAATATGTGCAAGCAGTTAAAAATGCTTGCTTTGCATAGGCAATGCGTTTCATTCAGCACTCCCTGCTAAATAAAAGGAAGCTCTTGCACACTCTAATTTCACACTGAATTAACCTGCAGACCAAGACAAATACAAAACCACCTTGCTTTAAAAGGCCATTTTTGTCAAGCATCAGAGCAAGACTCTTCTGTCCCGGCTTCTTTATGCCACAAAGAGCTTTCAGGGTCACTGAATTTTGTCCCATAGCAGACAAAAAAATGATCTCCCCAGCCAAGCTGCTGAAGAACAGCAAAAGCAAAGCCCCTGAAAACACTCTTGTTAAAGTCAGATCTAGGGTAGTTGGGCAAACACAGCTGTAAAAACACAAGGCTATGATGACTGGGGGTAGTTTCCAGCCACAGCCCAACCAGTTTAGCATAATTTAAACAGGCAATTCTACAACTTTCTAGATTATGGCAGAGCTGCTACAAGCACCCCGGACTTGGATAGGCTAAACGTCCACAAGGCTGCAAGTTCTGACATATATCTTAGAGTACATAAAGTTGTGCAGTTAGGAGATTTAATATATTTTCTCGCACTTCCCTAATTTCTTATGCTCCCAGGAGTGCAGGAGATGGGCTTTTTCCACTGGACACTTTGTGAGCCATATGAAAGACCCCGAGTTAGAGGTACTGGCAACCGGGGCCAAAATTAAATCTTTTGTCACAAGTCTAACTCAACCACTGACACCTTAGGTTAGTCAATCAGCTGCTTTTCAAAGGTGTTGGGAGAATCCGAAACTTCGTACAAACTAAGTAAGGAGTTTGGAGGTGAAGTGCTCGAATATGAGGATTTCGGAAGCCTCACTTAGCCTGAATTTGCTTCCACTGAATTAAGAGCAGAGCTGAATGCCTTTGAAAAGCCCTTCCATTCTGAACAGTTTTAGTAGTGGATCTGTATTAGAACTACTAGTGATAAATGAAAGGAGAACAATGAGAGAGGGGAAAAAAAAACCCAGAAGATTCCACAATTGCTTTGGGTTATGGAAGACTTGAGAAGACTATGAGGAACTCTAGAGATAGCTAATGGAGCTGCATGACTGGGACACATTATAGTGATGAAATTCATATTGTAAGTAATAATTTGGGCTACTCCTATGCATTGATGGATATAAAATGCACTCACCACTCAGGGAAGGAAAAAACCCTAAGTGTCAATAAATAGTTCAATAAAAACCATCTGCTCAAAGCACAGTAATGGTAAAAGAAAAGTAAACTCTTAGGATACATAAAAAATTAGACTCTAATACTAGAATAGAGTGGGTGAATTTAATAGCACAACAGCTCCTATGTACATACAAGACTTATGCTGACACAGTTAATTCTTTGTATTTGTACATGTGAAGTACAGGCATCTTCCCTAAATTTGTCCTCTGACACTCACATACATTTCCCAGGGGCTTCAGTGTAGTATCTAATGGTAGAATTAGTTACATTTTCATTTAGAACTATTTAATCTGTGTGGGCAGGCAAAATTTATTACTCAGGAAAGAAATTAAAAAATTCATTATAGGATTTTTCCTTTTACAGTATCAAACTTAAAAACAATACAACGAAATGACTTACCCTTTCATAAACAAAACCCAAAAAACCAAGTATTTTAAAGTGCAATCTGGAAATCAAATTTTAGACAACACCACTGTAAATTTTTACTTATATTTAGAGAAGAAAAAACTATTCTAGAAGACAACTAAACATCATGACACAAACAGTTTATTTGAAGACCTTAAGCGATTTTGTTTCATAATGTTCCTATGTTACCTTCCAAGGGTAAACACTCTTGGTACACTGGTGCATCAGTGTATGAATCACGAACCGTTAGAGCTTGTACCTTCTTTTTATTCATTTTATTTTGTTTTTTAAAAGGTTAATGTACATGTATACACAGTTCAAAGAACTTCAGATATTTTTAGAGAAATCAATATCTTTCCTGTGAATTTACAGTAGTGTTAGGGTTCACTTTTCTGTTTTTTACTTTAAAAAAAAAAAAAAAAACACCACCACTCACAAAGAGAGGAATTTTCCAGTGTACTCATATGCTCTTTGTAATACCAGTTAAAACTATTGCATATAATTTGTTGTCAACACGTTACTACTCTCCCTTGATTCTCTTCCAGAAAGCCTAGCTGCGGACAGTGCAAATTTATATTCGCTTTCATGTTCTACATCTGCTTCAAAAAACTAATCTAAAAATCACTACTAGAACTCTTTCTTTATATCTTATTTCCTAAATACCTTTCTAGCTTTCTTCATTATAGTCTGAATTTTATATTTCAAAATCTTGCCTTGCATACGCAACACCTTGTTTTACAAAAGGCACAGCAGATCCACACGGAAGTTGCAAAAAAACGGTACCTTGATTAAGAGGTTTTGTACAAGCTACAGCTTAACTGAACAAAAAAAACCCGCAGTGGTTTTGTTGTGTATGAGACAGCAAAACAGCCGAAGTATTCTCCAATAAAATGAACTGTCTGCCACGATTTATCTGTACAATTCCATCACAGCTCTTGCCTGTTATGTTACACTTTTCAAAAATATGTCATTAAGCTGCCATAAAAGTCATTGCAAATTGTTTTTTCTCCCAAACTGATAATAGACTTATAGATCTAATTTTCAATCTCTTTTCTTCATTACTTCGATTCTTAAGGAGAGTACGACATTTGCTGTCTGAATACTTTGTAGTAATATCTAGCATCTCTACAGCATTTCTGTCTGAGGATCTTTGAGCTTTTAATAGGTTTGTCTTTACAGCACCTTGCAGTGCTGACATATTTATTTGTCTCCCTCTTGCAGAAATGGATAGACTTTTAAAGAAATGGGTTTTATAATTTCACTAAAAAACTACAAGCCTTTTAAAAAAAAATGACACAAAAAGGACTTCCGTGCTATCAGACGCTATAATTTCATTACAATCCTGACCCTTCACAGCTCGACAAGAGCAAAGAATGAAAATGAGGCCTTCGGTTTTTCATTCCAATTTTTTTAAACATAGGCTGTTCTCTTCAGAAATCAAGAGACTTCCTAAGTGCTACTGATGACCGAAACAACTAAGTAATTGAGAAAATACCATCAAACTAAAATTTAGATTTTGATTTCTCATGGTGAACCCTCCTTACTCGTTGCCAGTGTACACATGAACATTTTTTTGTTCATATAGGGCTTCGCGTGCATCAAATTAAATTCAGCACTTGAAACTGGCTTTGCTAATGAACTAAATGTATCTGTGGCAAAAGCGAGCAATAGGCTATTGTAGAAAGTTGTTTGCAGGGTTAATGAAAGTAACATCGTAAAGGAAGGTATCACAAGAGGAATGATGGAAAATCAGGGTGAAGAGGGAGAAACAGAGAGAAGAAATAAAGAGTTTTGAAAGACAGCTGAGAGAACAAACCACAGATCATACAGAGACCTGGGAGAGGAATTGAAGAAACCTAAGAATGGGTCAGGGAGTCAATAGGTGTGAATACTTAGACAAGTTGTATTTCTGCTCATCACATCAGGAACAGCTACTTCCACCAAAATAAAAGATAGAATAGCCGTACATCATCTTCCTCTCCTCCAAAAGCCAAGATTTTCAGAGAGCACAGAGAGTTTTTTCTCCCTACCACTTACATCTCATTTGCCAACACCTCTCTGGATAGAATGATACTAGCACCTAGCTAGTGTGAATTACATAGGCAGATCTTTGGACAGAAATTTTAGTCTCCACCACATCTTCTACCAACAACCACAGGTACCTTACAATGGCGCGCATCAGACCTTTCCAGAACATGGTACCTACATCACTACTAGTACACAAGTTATTGTGAAGCGGTACAGAAACAGTCTCGAACAGCTGAGCACCTCTGCTGCTGCCACTGCCATCAATGCTGCTAAGTAAGGAAATGAGATTTGAAAAGTCTGTCTTAAGTCTCACGTAACAAGCAGTACCGAGAGTGAACTAATCACTCCATCATTTTCTTTTCAGCTAGAATCTTTTGTTCTTCCACTCTGCTAATGCCAACACTGGATTTCTCCTCCATTGACTACAGCAAAAAAATCCATTACACCTATAAAATCTGCTACTGGTTTTCAATTTGATTACCTCTCTGCTGTATTTCCATTTCTTTCTTATGAGCTACAGAGATCTTTTCCCCCCTATAATCCCTATGACTTGTGAAGAAGGCTCCTTCCAGTCCCCTAAAACAAGCCACCAAACCACTCGTGCATCAGAACTAAGCGAAGATGTTCATTTTCACCCTCAAACACCAAAAGACTTGGAAGCCTTTTGGCTTCTAAATATAATGCTTCTCCCCACCATAATGGCACAGCTACAGCAAGCAAACGTGCTAACTGGCTTGATTGTCTTCCCTTATCAAGGGAAGGACACTGCTGACAAAGGGCTTTTGGTAAAGATTTATTTCTTCTGGAATGCCCCAACCATCAAAACCAGCCCCCACCTGCTCATCTACCAGGCATACTGCAAAGTAATACAAATGGCTAGATGGTAAGAGTTTGGAAGGCATACCTAACAGCTGCTAAGACTAGAAATTTGAAAGCAGTTGTCCTGGTTTCAGCTAGGATAGAGTTAATTGTCTTCCTAGTAGCTGGTATAGCGCTATGTTTTTGAGCTAGGTACGAGAAGAATGTTGATAACACACTGATATTTTCAGTTGGCGCTAAGTAATGCTTAGTCTAAAGTCAAGGAGTTTTGGCCTCTGATGCCCAGCCAGCAAGAAAGCTGGAGGGGCACAAGAAGCTGGGAGGGAACACAGTCAGGGCAGCTGACCCAAAGTGGCCAACGGAGTATTCCATACCACGTGACGTTTTAGGAACCGGAGGGCATTGCCGCTCGGGGTCTAACAGGCGCGTCGGTGGGCGGGTGGTGAGCAATTGCATCGTGCATCACTTGTATATTCCAATCCTTTTATTATTACTGTTGTCATTTCATTAGTGTTATCATTATCATTACTAGTTTCTTCTTTTCTGTTCTCTTAAACCGTTCTTATCTCAACCCACAATTGTTACTTCTTTTCCTGATTTTCTCTCCCATCCCACTGGGCGTGGGGGGGAAGTGAGTGAGCGGCCACGTGGTGCTTAGTTGCTGGCTGGGGTTAAACCACGACAGCAATATAGATCACGAGGTCGGTGATCAAACGATGTACAGGAAGAAGGAAGATTGATTTTTGCTTTGGACAATTTTACATTTGCACTCTTGAGTAACTGTTCAGCTGTTGTATTTGTACACACAGATCAGGAGGACTTAAAGCTTAGATATGCTTTTTTGATATACCATGTGTTTTTCCTGATGGTTCAACAAACACTGGTAGATTGTATAGTTGCTATTAAACACTGACAGACAAATAATGAGGATTTTTAGCTTACCTGGGTTTGTAAGTACAATCCCAGAACACTAACTTTTTCCACAACGAACACAGTTTAATCAGAATCCTTTGTACCAGCTTTGGTGACCACACCTTCCTTAGCCAACAACAGCAGAACATTTTATTTTGTGTCCTCAGGCATGTATGAATTAAAAAAACAGATCCTTATAAGATTAACAAAAATGTGTTCCTTTTATCATCTCACAACCAAATTTTCCAATTGATATGCAGCAAAATCCCCCATCAAAGTAGCTTCTAATGATGTAGACTCTCGTTCTAAGCACTTGACCAAATACTTAATCACCCTGTCCCAGAACAATAAAATACAGCTCTTACATAAGGCTTTTCAGCACTGATCTTCAAACACTTCACAAAGTTGCCGTTATCCATTACTGCTAACCCCAGAGACACGATGCCCCACTCTGTTTTACCCAACAGTTTAATGACGGGAGCTAAAAATAGAATCCACGTTTCCTCACCCCCTGGTGAGTACTACTTCTACCATGCCATAGCGCCTGTTATTTCTTTGAGAATAACCCAAGTCCAAGCTGACATTCAACAGTCATTTCTACTTACAAGAAAACCTAAAACCCTCTATACTGTCCTGAGACAGTGAACTACCACAGCTCATGTGCTGTGTTCCAAGAAATCCAGAGAGGTCTTCAGAGCACTTATTGAGGGTGTGCCTGTACTCTACAGCAGCAGGACACTTCTCAGACTAATTAGCTCATGTGGAGCTTGCTCACTATATTGCTTCTGAGCAAGCTCATTTATCTTCATATTACATTATGCAGTGTAGATACACCCTCAGACAAATCAATTTCTCTAGGTAAGGGATACACGCTTGACGAGGCAAAAGCAGTTTAAGAGACATTATTATTAACAAATGCTCTCACAGTACAATCACTTATATTTCCAGTTGACTCCCAGGTTTAAATTCTTCATGTATCAGAATGGATTTAAATTAAAATGGGAAAAAATGCATTGTTCTGCTTGTGTCAGAAAAAGAAATATATCAATAACAGCTTAGGTGAAATTTGGCAAGGAGCGATGCAAGAGGGTCTTCTCCCCTAGCATGAGGGATGTGATTTGCTGTTCTTCAGAAGAAAAATTGACAATAGTCTGCACAACAGAGAAGTATCAAATTCCAAAAAAATGTTTGCATTGGAAACTTGCTCAAGTTTAGCAATAAATTTCCCACACACTTTGTCTTACACTGAACATGTTTAAAGGGTGTTTCTCTTTTGCATACCTTCGTAGAGCCTGACTGAGAACTCTCAGTTCCCAAGACCCAATTCTTGATTCACTCTGTCTCTGCTGTCAGCAACTATCTGTAAAAAGCACTAACAAGGTATGCATTTTTACATTCCTCCAACACCAGTCTGGTACAGAAGAATTAAAGGTTCAAGCTTAGTTTGTCAGTGATTTATACAATTACTTACACAAGCCTCACATGATAGAAGGTTTCTGTTTTTCAGCTGGTATAAAATACACACAACCCCACAAGACTACTACCATAAAAAAAGTGAACTCTAATGGCCAAGAAACTAAAGTACCTCTCGCGCTCCTGCACACAAATGCTATATGGTATTGCTTTCAACTAACCAATCCCACCTTATTTTTTTTCCAAAGGATCTTTTCCTTGTTCTAAGGACAGGACAGACAGTGCTAACACCGAATGAGCACTTACTCGAGACTTCATTTCATCCTCACTGTTCACTATGTGGCATCTTTGTATCATTTACAGCACCTACATCTACAATCATAAGTAGAAAACTTCTCGTTTCTCTGTTGTTCACTATTATGCACCCAAATTATTTCCTTATACCAATTACTCCACAGCACCTCCATCAGACAATTTTATGATACTTGTTTTCAGATAGCAAACTGGGAGACAGTGATGTGCATCAGGATTGCCCGTAATTAGAGATGCTTGACTTGAGATGCTTTGGTTCTCTCTTCAGAGGACAGAGCAATTAAACAGCACTTTGTCAGTACAAAGTACAACTTCAATCTATTTCAGCGCTATCATGTGTTTTCAAAGCTGACATTAATCGGTCCCAAGAGTCTGAACTCAGAAAATGAGAAGTACACAACTAATGGCCATATTTAAAAAATGCGGTTGAAGTGACTCACCCAACCTCACGCAGGAGCTCTATGGCTGAATTAAGGTTTGGCTCTAACCCTCCAGAAGAGCATTCCAACAGCCCTAGCTTTTAAACCAATCTCTTTTAGTGTTATTCTTTCCTTTCCTCCCTACTAGGTCTCATCCACCTTCAGCAGTTATGAAGTAGCAGATCTAAAGGAAACAACCTCATTAATTAGCACACCCGGATTAATTTCCTAAACGCTGTCTACCTGGTCCTTCTGAAAACAGCAAGTGTTCTGTGGATAACGAAAATGTCTGAAATGGCATCAGCATATGCCATTTCAAGGCAGAAATATAATGTGACCAAACCGAGTTTTCACAAACAACTTTGATTCTGGCATTTCCTATCTGTGGAGAACCTTGCATTGCATCACTGTCAACTCCACGTTCCCAGAATTGTCATTTCATGCAGTCTCAAACAATTTAAGATTTAAATTAATGTTTGTGTCTCCATCACCCCACTTGCTGCATTTGCAGCTTCAAGCTTGAGGAACTCCTACCATTGAGCCTCTTAATTCTAAACACCATCCAAACAATCCCTGCAAGGGCAGATCTTCACCACAAAGCTAACAGTCTATGAGATAACCAGTACACAGCATACAAACATTATACAGTTACAAATTACAGTGCAGCAACAAGCAGAAATCTCCTAACAACAACTTCTGTCACCTCAGAAAACTGAGATTCTTTCAGCTGACCAATACCAGCAGATAACATATCACTATTTCCCTTGTTTGACACCAACACAATACCCAAGCTTTAATTCTGGAATTTTTTACAAACCTCAATAGCATCACACCACAGTCAGTGTTTTGCCACGTGAGTTCATCATAAATAAATATTTGTTTGAATTTCTGTTTAAAAAAAAGCATTCAAAAGCAAAATGAAAACTCACCTCATTTCCACCAACAGCTTTGGTTAAAATTACTGCAGAAGACACAGGAGGTGGCATGCAGCCTACTGTCTGCAAGCTGGAAACAACAAAAACAAATGTTACATTCCTCACATGAGGCAAACGCTATGCAACCTAAAACCTTAAAATACCAAATAGCTGAGTAGAAACAATCACCTTATCACCTGCGCAACCCAATCAGTTTGCATTACAGTTACAGCCCCGCACCAGCTGGCAGGATTTCTATGCCATCTCTTACCAACCAACCACCACAGTGAAGAGTCATGTCACCATTTACCAACTCAAACACTTAACCTCTCTGTGACCCCATTTCCCCATCTGTAGTACTGTATCTACCATTCACAAAGGTATCTACACATTTATCACAAAGATAACTGCGTCATGTGTCCCGATGTAGTAAAGTTTGTGGTGTGTTTTGAGATACTGTAGCTATTTGGAAAAAAAAGAAAATAAGGATGTAAACTCCTATTTTCTTGAAAAAGTCATTCAGCAATAAAAACATTTACTGCTAAGTAGAAGAGTAAGAAAAACCATGCTTGCTATTTCAGGTTCCCACTACACTGTTTTTCATCAACGCCTACCAAAAAAATAAAAAATAAAATTAAAAAAAAAATAAAATCACAGCTAATCTTTTTATTTCCTTAACACTAAAAGGCCATCAAATGTTTAATTTTTATGCACTTCTTCACTTCCTAGTAAAATCACCTGACTTGCACTAACCAAAATATCAAAAGCTTTCTCCTGCATTTTAGAAGTCTAAAATACACTATTATTATTATTATCTGTCATTTTTTCCATTTTTTGTGCAGCGAAATTATCAATGTATATAGTAAATGCTGTTGCAAAGTAAGAAAAAAAAGTGGTGAGCTTTCCTTTGTTTTCAAAGGCAGTCCACAAAAACCAGTTATTACAAAAATTACTTGTATCAAATGTGGTATGTTCTTGTTGTTTCTAAATACACAATGGATTACAATTAAATTTGGGGCTAAGTAAAATAGGGCTTCTGAAGAAAAACTGCGTTGACTTAGAAGGAACAGTAAGGCATGGAATAAAATAGTCTGCAAAATCCCCAAAAGCCTGGAATCTATGTATGTTTTCAAGCGCTGGAGCTTGAGACAGTATTCTAGTTCAGAACAATCAATTACTAGTGGTGAAGTACTTCACGCTTGTAACTGTGTTAGTCCACCCCCAAGAAACGCAGTGTCAAAAAGCTGTAGCAAACAAAAGTATTAAATCCAAACAATAGGGAGCATTTTACAGTGCATTGATACGCTGCAAATACACAAAAAGCTTAAAGAGAAGAAACAGGTAAATGACAATGACGGTATTCAGTTTGTCAGCTACAGATGCTGTGGAAAAGGAAAGAGGCAACCAACGTAAGCATTATATAAATCCAATCACACAGTGCCAAGCACCACCTTGGAAGTATATAGTACCTTTGCTTACAGTGAAGCAAGCTATGGAAGCAGAGAGTTGTCAGCACTTAGCAGGGTAAGCTGCTCATATTGAAAAGAAAGGAAATACAGGAAAAAGAAATGGTGTGGAAAAGTTTGGAAATATATACAAAAATATAGAGCAGACAAACACATGGCAATTCTGATGTCCATCCCCTACATCGGTTGTGATACTGTTATCTCTCTTCTATGTGGTCTCTTGGCAGCCAGCTCCTTGAACTTCTCACCTGCACTAATAAGGAAGGGGTAGATTAAGTTCAAAGTTATCCAAGAGAGGTATGAAATGTGCGCAAGGCCATTCATCTCAGCTGGCAGGGATTTTCCACACTATAAGGGAAAGGTTTAATAATACAATCTCTGTGAACCCTCACAAATTTAAAAGAATACATTTGGAATAAATAAATAAATAAAATCACTATCAAGCTATCATTTTAAATATTCTTCATATGAAAACATTAATCTACAAAAAAAAGGGTACACACTAAATGGAAATACTTTTAATCAGTTGTGTTGAAACAGGTACCTGTGAACTTTTTTCTTTGTATCAATTTTGCATCTGCTTTCTATCAACTACACACACTACTACCAATATACAAGCAAATTCCTCTAAGGGCCAGCAGATTACTACAGATAACAACCAACAAACTGAAAGGTCCCACTGGTTCAGGCCATGCTGTAAGCATTAACATCAGGGGTCCAAACACTTGCTGAAGAGCAATGAATAATACCTGTTCTGCTGATGCATTACAGACAACTGAGTAGCAGGGTCCGAAGTCACATATTTTAGATATGGAACTACCAAGGCCGTATCTTGTACCAGGTCGTTGCATCTTGTGCCTTACCAGCTGTGCTGTAAATGCTGTCTGCTAAGCGTGGCAGAAGAGGTGAATCTGTGCAAACTTTAAGAACCTGCTTCATGCTCCTTTTCAAAGGGATGCTGTCACTGCAAAACCTAGCCAGTTAACAAAAAATTAACTTAAAAGATGCTTGGGATGATGTCAGTTCCTCCTCTATTTTACATATTTCAAAATAACTGCAAAGCAACAAACCTCCTAATTTCATCCCAGACAGAGAAGGGGAAAAACAAACAAACAAACAACTGCAGAAACACAGATGAAAAACTGGTACCATCTGTATCTGCCTCTCAAATAACATTTACAGCAAACCAGACCATTCATTCTAAAGCAAGATGGGAAATTAACTGTGGGCTTGACTGTGCCCTTTAGGCATAACTTTGTGTACAGAATAGCAAAGAACTACATTCCCCAGGGGAGCCACCTTGCCAAAGGGTGCTGCATGCCCTTGGGAGCATATGCCTATTTTTCCAGGCCTTTGTAAGGACTATCAACTAGCTCCCACTACGAGCTGTGCGTAACTTTGCCGAAGCCTGTCTTGTTCCTCCCTGTTTTCATTAGGGTACTTCAGTGCATCTAGGGAGTAAAAACTACAGCTGTGGGGCATTAGGATGAACTTCTGGTTACACAGAGCGGCCAAGGCACAGGCAGTTCCTCACATAGGCTCCTCACTCTCCTTTCACGTACCCATAACACGCGAGTACCTGCTTTAAAATGTGTTACCCTAAAATCAGGGGAGAGCTCAGCATCTTCTGCACCTGCATAGCTCCCATCAGGCTCCTTTTGCAGGGAAGGCCTTCAGAGCCAGACAATGGCTGCTGCTGCTCTGAGCATGTCCTGAACAGCAGTATTTACCAAGAAAGCATCTTTCAAAAAACAACAAAAAAAACCCAAAACAAACAAACAAACAAAAAACCAAACCACCTTCATTAAACTCCTCAATCTGACCATTCTTTGAGCAAAGTCTCAATACAACAGAGTTACTGCACTAAAAGATAAAACAGAAACAGTACTCAAGGAACAAGGGCTTGCAAGGCAGCTTGAAACACACAGAAGTGTACTAGCTCACTGGTAAAACTCAAGACACACCTTCATGAAAAATGAGGCTGGTTTAGGCTCCACATCTGGGGACATACAAGTGTTTCTTTTTTTAAAAAAAATACATACATATGTGGGTTTACACACAGTTTCACAGGTCTGTAGGTATATACAGACTTGTGCATCTAACAGATCACGCCTTTTCAATACCAAGAACCAAAGTGGCCTAAGAGTCATAGGAAAGAAGGGATGAGAAGTGCCGCAAGGAACAAAACCCACAAAAATCTCTCGCACCTTTCACTTCAGAAACTGAGACTCCCAAGGATTAGGAGGGAATTTTGGCTCACTGTGGAAAATCATGTCTCTCTTCTAGCTGAGGAAAAACTTCCCAATGATCTTACTGTAAAGAATAACCTTTACTATGAATAGCCAAATGCAAATGGACATTGTATAGCAACCTTGTTATTTCCTTGATGTACTAATACTGTTAAGCAAAACAGTGCTAACTTTTACATGACATCATCTCAATTTCACCTTCTCAGTATCATCTGGACCACTTCACACTTGGTGGAACACCTGGAGAAGTCTCTTAAAAACCAAACAAAATGCTCTTCTAGGGTTAGGCCTTGAGAAAACATAAACATGAGCGGTTTTATCATTAAACTTTTAAGACGGGGAACTCTCACCAAGCAATGCTCCATCAAGCAGTAAGAAACAATGGGGATTTTTTAAGTAGTTTTCTAAAATAATTGATTTTTGCATTCCAACATGCCAGTATAGCTGCATGGCACTAGGTATTGACCTTTGATTCTGAAAAAAGCTTTTAATTTTTTTTGATTTTTCATAACATCTATCACTACTGCACCACCAATGCAGCTTCGGAAGCACTCATTGGCAGAGCACTCCAAAGATGTAAAACACATTGTTTTTATGGTAACTTAGCTCCTGCTTATCTCAAAGTTCTCCTCCCACAAAAACTTTACCTTC
>VYZV01042729.1:163677-184950 GCA_013401275.1 Pandion haliaetus
GTGGGCCTTGTCCCGCGGAGGCGGCGAGTGCCGGGTTGTTCGTCCTGGCCTCGCAGCTGAGGCCGGTGCCGCTTCGTTGCCGTAGGAAGGCGCCTGCCCGTCCGGTCCGGGCAGAGCCGAAGGCAACTGGCCTGCCCGCAGGAAGAGCAGCGCCTATCGCGACTTGCCTCGGTCGTGTCCCGTGTCGCCGTGTTTGAGGGCACTGCCGAACGAGGCGGCTGCCAAACCGGAGCCGAGCCCCTTTGCGGAGGCCGGTGGGTTTATTTCGGTGTTAAATACATTTCCATGAAAACAGGGTGTCGTAAAACAACAACAAAACCCTCATTCTGGTGGCTCGAGCTGCGCTTTCCATGTCCTATTCCCGTCTTGCCTCCCCTTCCCCGATGGATTCCTTAGCTCAGCCTCTGCCCGGCCACGACCCCCTCGCTCTAAATCACATTAACAAGGAAATGATAAATTACGAAACGCTCCGTCATCACGGCTCTCACACCGGTATTGCCAAGGCCGCCTTGTTCCGGCAGGGTTCAAACACGCAGCAGTTCTGCCCGGTGATTTCTAAATATTTCGCTAAGTTTATGCTTCGCAGTCTCTGTGGATATATTCAGCCTTCGAAGAATAGCCCTGCCATACGCTTTCTGCTCTCCGCTACCCGGTAAAGAAATGTTTATAGCTCAAAGCTCAGCTGTGATCTCAGCTAGTTCAGGAGGCGTATATTGCCATATGTCCTGTGAGGTTCACTTGTGTAAACACGTATACATCATAGCTGAATTCTTTTAATGCGGAGGGAACGTGCCTTCTCCCACCCACAAGGGGATCCAAAATGTGCGGTTGAAAACAATTATCCATTTTGCTGCTTTACTAAAGTTCTCTGGAGTACGTGTTGGTCCTTGATCTCTTCTCAGGTACGAGCGCCAAATGGCAAAACCTCACCGCATTTGCCTGTGCAACCGCTACAGGTTGACTGTTCTGGGAGAAAATAAATGCGTAACAGCTGTTCTAGAGCAAGCTGTGATTACAACGAGCATGGGATTTGATTACTTGGAGGATTTGATTACTGCATAGGAAGGGTAGGGTGAATCAGCTAAAGACGTAAACTTAATGTTTATCATATAAATTATGTTAATTCTTTGTGTGGATACTCACCCACAGATGAGGTGGCCCTAGTTCTCCGACATGGTTTTTTATCTGCACCGCTCATAGACCCGAGTGCTTGGATCTTTTGCTACGTGGCTCTGAAAGCACACTAGCGAGAGCATAGGCCCTCTGGTCTGAACACAGGAGACCAGGCAGACGTCCAGTGTTCCTCAGGTCCTTTTGTTGTGAACGCGTACCCAGCCCTGGAGGTGCTAACAGAGGTTGGCAGGAGGCTTTGCACCCTCTGCCTGGCAGTTGCAGCCCGGCTGGTCGGTTACGCGATGCAGAGGCCTCGCTCTGCACCGGCAGGGCTGGAAGGCACGAACAGCTTCAGCACAATTCGGGAAAGCATTGTTACCAAGGAAAAGCAAAATGCCAAATAATCTGTTGAGGCTGAAAGTTAAGCACTCAGAAGCAGCCAAATTTCATAGCGAACGCAGTTGCGGCAACGTCAATCGCTGCAGAAGCTGTAGGCGGATGGAAAGGAGGGGCGAGTGCGGAGGACACTCGCGTCTGGCAAATAAAATTCAATCCTGCTGTAAAGACAGCAGTCCCTCCTTGCTTTTGCATCATAGTTTTTACATGGTACTAATCCCGCCCCTCACTCTTTGCAGGTGGGTACTAGTTAGGAATTTCTAATCTTGCCCACTGCCCAGGTTAGCTCTAGGTTCATTTTGCCAGCAAGTTTCAGATGTTTGCTCACAGCAGCTCTAACTGGCAAAAGTTAGAAACCTCAGGTTCAGCCCTAAGCTCTGGAAGGTTCTTCTCATTTTCCCCTCCAAAGGGTCACTCCTTGTGCGCTGTCCCAAGCTTGTCTCTCCTTCTCTAGAGCAAGGATGAGCTATCTCACTGCGTATTAGATTTAGAACAGGTACGGAATATTAAAAAACCCTAATGGTTTGCCAGTGGTCATCAGATATCACAGAAGAAGCTTCACTTTTGTCTATACACAGTAAAGAAAGAGAGAAGCTTTAATCAAGCGCTGTTGCTTTGGGTGGATGCTCTGCCCGGAAATTTGTTTCCAAGAGATCTGAAGTTTGTAATATCTTCTGCCAACTGACATACAAAATACATGGATTCATGCGGCTCTCGTTTTCTGTAATCTTTAAGATCGTATACAGATATTCTAAGCTGCGTATCAAAAGGCTTGTACTAAGATATTTTAGCTGGTTTTGTTTAAAAGCTGTTCTTTGATTACCACGATAAGCACATACGTGCCTCAGATGAAATAGGTGCAATTGGTCATGCTTTTAAATAAAAGAGCACTCTGTAAGCCCTGCCCTGCCCCACCAGCACCGAACAAGAAGGAAGAAAACAGTACAAGTGTATTGTATAATTGGCAGGACTCTCACGCATCCTAAGTCTGCTTGCAAGACAGCATCACTGTTGCTATGAGGCAATTTGTCATCCATATTGAGGCATGTGGTCAGTATTAGAGAGGGACAATTCAGTGTCTGCCATCCAAAACTGTATCCTGCAACATTTCACCTGCCCCGTCGGGTTCCCATACAGATAATGTACATATTCTAATTAACCACTGGCACTTGACCAGATCCCAGAAGAGTCTGGCACGCGTGTACGTGTATTCTCCATTACATCGTACAAAACCATTTTGGGATATATTTAGCTGTGGCTTAGAGACAGTACAGGAACAAGAATATAGCTTCTCTCTGATTTCACATGACCAAATTTTCGCTTCTGTTCAGCTCCACACGTACCTCAGGGCTTCCTGATGCTTTCCTGCCTCTGAAGGCCCTCGTGCTTCCTTCTGCATAATACAAAAAGCTTCGTGACATGCGTAGCTACGTGACACCACATCTTCGTTGCTCACAGGTAATCTGTTGAAATCAACAGGACTGCTTATGTGAGCAGCGACCGGTGTTCGTGTCTGCAAAGATGCAGAAGTGGACTGGCCGTTTCTGGGCTTCACGTTGTGAACAGTCCGTCTCACGTGGTTTGTAACTGATGCCGAGATGTCGGCTCCCCTTTGTGCCACTTGGAGCCTATTTCTTTTGTGTACCCTGCCTCTTACCTGCGCAACATACCTTGCTGTCTAGTAACTACACAGTTAAGTTATTTTAGGGAATGTGCTGGGATTTTTAAGTTCCGTAGTAGCAGATGTCATCCGATTATGCATTTAGACAGGAGAGATTTCAATATAAAGGAGAAGGGATCACGAGATAAAGGGAGCTTAAACGAGAGGAAGAGATAGTACTAAATAATTCAACTTGAGAAGAACAAAGATATTCAGAATGAACAAGATAAAGAGAGGTGTTAATTATAAATAGGAAAGTTGAGGAGAAAAAGTGGAAATATATGGGAGACAGTTTACAACACATTTATATTTCTCACAAGCACTTAGTGGCATGATCTCAGACTTTCTCAGGCGCTTGAAGAGGTTGCTACACTGATCCTGTTGGCTGGTTTTCCTTATGGAAATGGAGTTCACAACGCTTACTCTGTCCTGGCCTAGGCTCTTACGCTGTTTCAGGCATCTGCAAGGGATCTTTAGGTTGTTGCTACTGGATATTATTAAAAGCCTGGGAGCACTTAGGTATTGCCAGCTGCAGGACTTACTACCATTAGCATAATGCAGTAGTAGGTATTATGTACAAGTTCAGTTTAGAACAGCACTTAATAGGACTTAAACACATGTATAGGTATGCTTTTCTAAACAGAAGCTATAAGATGATAAAAGGTTTTGTGAATCTTTAGTTTTATTCCTGCAACGGCGTAATTTTTTTTCCCCCAGAGACTTTAAATGCACAATGCCTTTTTTTTTTTTTTTAAACTTGTAATAAAGGGTCCTCTTATATATTTACGTATCCAACAAATAAGCAATTTTTCCTTTACTTAAGAGCCCAGTGTGAAATTTTCATGCACTAATCTTAGGCATTAGGAAGAAAATTTAAAAGGCAACAAATGGGGCTTTCCTAGAACCTGCTTGTTCTTACACAGAAACAGAACCTGGCTTAGTGCTGTTCCACTCATGATAGTCTCCAAGAGACCATATAGATAGACCTCCAAGAGATCATATAGATTAGAGAATTTTTCATGTTTTGCACTTTTTCACAGAAATACGGTTTCTCAGTAGACAGCAAGGCTATAATGCATTCAGAAGGCTGGATTTAAAAAAAAAAGAAAAACAAAAAGCAATTGGCATAATAAAGCTGTGCTTGAAACAAATTATGGGCTGCTTTAACTGCAATTTAAAAACATAAGAAAAAAATCGTATTTTTTTAAAACGACGAAAAGCTGTACATATTCAAACCTGAAAAATGAAAGCGAGAACATGAAATAGCTTCTCTGGACGATTTCACAGTGAACAACTGGATTTAACCTGTTAAGTAAGACACTTCAGAGATAACATGGTGATACTTTTACGTATCTTTTTCTCCTTACACTTACAAAAATAACCTTCTACTATTACAAAAATCATACCAAAACACCTAAAATATAAGCAGTTTCAGTATAAAAACCTCTGCTGTATTTTTAGGGGAGAAGCAGCAGATTCATCCCTGGGTGTGTATACACACATATGTGCAAGTGCAAACATTTTACTACAGTTTCAGCGTAATTAACCACTCGTAATGGGAAGAGCATGCAAATCGGAGAAAGCAGAAAGAGGAGAGCAATCATCCCAGCTATGATACCTGTCACAAAGGTCAAGTTTGGAAGGAGCACCCATCGGAGAAATCAGAAACGCATGAGCGCACATAGGCTTGAGAAAGAGGCAGTTGCTAGAAGAAGGGTTTGTCTTAAGGTGGCTGAAAGCTGGCTTTTAGAAGCTTAAGCTTTATCTTCTAAAAGAAGGAATAGCAGGGCTTCTCCAAGAGGAAGGATAGCCCCTGCTCCAAACTTTGTATTTACTTAGCTGGATGGAAGGTGGGGGCTGATTTCTCTTTTGTCTCTCCCTTTTGATTTTAACATTACCAAGGACTCGAAAGGTTCAGAGAAACGGGGCAAATTCACTAGCTTCCCTGAGGGAGAATGCCAGAGAAGTTGTCTTTGGACTTTGTTAGATTTCTCAGTTTGACTTCATCATACTACGGCACCTGTTGCTTCATACCTCTTGGATCTTTGCACGTCATTGCCATGTCCTGTCTTCACCACGGGCCAGGACCCAGCTCTCCATCAGGCTGGAGAAAAGCCGAGTGCATTCTCCAGGCAGAGCTATGATGAACTCTAACCGCAGCCAGTTTGGTCATTTAGGAGGCATACAGTGTCGGGACCAACGTGATGTCCAATAGAAGGATGCAAGTGTAGACACATCCTTTGCGCTTAGCTTGGCACGTTGACTTCTGTTGACTATTTCGAACATCAAACCACGTTCATAACTTACAGCCTGACCATTCAGTCCTCACCAGCCACCGCGATTTCCCCCTGCGGGATGGAAACCAAGCAGCTTGTACAGGTCTACAAAGGAAGGGTTTGCCTGCCCTTGCCTTAGTAAACCAAACCTTTCCAAAAATGCAAGGAAATAGGGGAGCTTACAGTCGTATAACTTGACGGTGCTGTCATTTACCTGCATTGAAGTAAATTCCACAGTCTTTGCAAATCAAGTTATTCGATCCCAGCCTATCTGGCCTTTTGATTTAAAATGGACTACAAGTGCCCCACAGGAACATAAGTGCTTCTGTGAGCTAAGTATGTCAGTCCTGGGAGGAAGGTGCATGTTCCCACCCATCCGTGTGGCACTAGGCCCCTTTGCAGTGCTGGAGTCGGGATATTCTTCTTCTCTTTCTGTTTTCTTAAATTGTTTATACCAGGGCAGAATTCAGAGATGTTGATCAGACTGCAAGGCTTCTTCACAACAGGTGCTGTGCAAGCATAAACCCAGGCACGTTTACACTGCAATGAAGTAACCGTAGTGCATAAACACGTAATGGACCTCACTTTCCTGTAGCCCTCATTAGTACCAGCCGCAGTGATTAATACCACTGGTGATTCAGTACAAACGGGGACCACCGGCCAAAGCTGTCAGGAGATCCCCACTGGCAGTGCTCTGAACTGAGTTGAAACTCAAACTCCTCCACCTCCTGCAGGCATCCTCACAGGCCCTCTCCTAGAGAGGCATGAGGGCACATTAACACACGGGGTTTGATACGTCTGACGTTGATCAGGTTCACCTCTGCCTCACACCTCCAAGTTTCAGAGTTAAGTGGAAAACCTAACTCAAATGTGAAAGCAGACACCCACCCCCCACACACACCCCCCAAAAAAAAGTGGAGTCAGGAAGGGAGATAAGCTATTGGGAAATACACTAAATAATTAGGAAAAACAAATATAACCAGAGAGGAAGAGATCCTTTAACAGCTATTTAATAACAAATCAGCTATTATATCTGTCAATACAGAAAAAATGAGGATGCTGACAACTCCTCATCCCACGATCTGCAACATTAATAAATGATGAAGTATAAAAAAAACTGGGACGCTTTGTGCCTGAAACAGTATCACATGAGGACAAGGGAATAAAGCTGAACTAAAACAAAGGACATGATTGTGTATTGCTGGCAAATAATGACATAAATGCAAAACAAAACCGTGGAAATAAATACAGCCCCTCCAACCATCAGATGTAAGGAAAGCATGACTGCCTCACTTTTCTGGCAGTAATCAGATCCAAATCACAAAGTCAGCACTTTCAGATGAAAGTTTTGGATGCAGTCGTTATTCCAGAGGTGTCCAGCCCAAACCGCTTATTTAAACAAAGAGAGGGAGATGGCATGGGAACCGAGGATTAAAGTGACCCTGAGGTAAGAGTTCTGGGCTACGTACCATCCCAAGGTAAACAGCACCACGAAGGATGTGGCCTGAAGGGAAAGCCTTTTCTATCCAGGGCTACTGTCGTGCCGCTCTCCTTCCACTGTGAATTAGTTTCCCTTACTACTGCCCCATTAACCAGGAGGCGAGACTTCTTGCACCTCTGGCACATCCAGTGCTTGAACACCCACCACCCGTTTCTTTGGCACAACCAACACAGCTGCTAAACCCTCACACTCCTCCCTTCTCTCGTGCTCAGCATCTGCCCCACACCTTTACTGGGACACTCCGCCCTCGCTTTCCTATTCCCAAGGAAAGGAAGAGTTATTCTTTTGTGAACTGGAAGTATTCCTACAACGTAATCAGGTTTCACAAAGATTTCCAAGCAGCACTGTCCGCTGCCTGCCATCTCTCCAGCTCGTACCACACAAGGCATCTGAGGCCGATCTTGTATTGGTCATTTCACATGTCTCATCCAGTCTCCTCCACTTTGTTCCAGGTAAACGGCTTTAATGCCAGAGCCTTGTGCTGTAGTAAACGAGGGAAGGAACTCATTTTTTTGCAGGTGCAAGTCAGTCAGAAAGCGCAGTAGGGAAGCTAGAAACAAGAAGGGCAGAGATGGGGAGGGATCGTCTGGTTATTTTTTTGCAGCAGAACCTAGGAAGCTGTATTAGATAGAGCCTTATATTTCTTTTGGAGGATGTGCATTAAGCAGAGTTCTACCCTGATCCCTTTAGGAAGTGGGAGAGTTAGGATGGTGCCTTTTCCCTGAGAGCTTTTCGAAGCTTTCCTCATAGGAAGCTTTCCTTGTGGTGCATTCTTAAGTAGATCAAATGTAAAGGAAAATCCCAATTCAGAATTAATTGGCATACATTTTTTCAGGAGCTGGAGGGATTTTGAATTTCTTCCTTCTAGATGAACTTACAACACTCCTGCAGTCCCACATTTGAAGTTGTACCTGTCGGTGGAAGCATGCGAGCACGAGCCCTGCAGCAAAATACATCTTTCCGATTTTACCTCTCCACCCTCTTACTCAGACAGATGCTTTCCGGTGGGCGTCCCTGGCCCACGTTTACTCCAGCTTGTTCCTGCGGTCCTTGCTTCCTTTGGTGATGTTCTCGCTGTGGACCCAGTAGCACAGAAAGCAAGCCGTGTTTGGAATTAACCATTTCCCACATCCCTGCACACTCAGAGACAGCAACCGAAGCAGATGCTTTGGTGGTTTAAAACAGACTCCTTGGCAAAGGGGGTCCAGAGCAACACTTCACTTGGAAACGCTTAGTACCATTAGCTGCAGGATCATTCACGCCATGTGCTTGCCTTCGGTTACTTTATGAAAGAAAGCGAAGGTGTTTCTAGCATGACAGATCACTGTCCCCTTGAGTCATGCTTCTACTCTGAAAAAATGGCTTACTTCTAAACATAGCCGGCCAAATTCACATCCACTGCCTAAGTACCGCCACTCTTTATCCAGCTAGGTATTCACTTCTCATCTCCCGTCCAGCAGCTATCTGTGTATATAGCAAGCTTCATCTGAGTCACACAGTAATAATCACTGCTTATATACAAGATCCCTTGTGTACTCTATATTAACGTCTGGCTGGTAATTTCATGGCACCTCTAGGCATAAACAAAAATTTATTAAAACAGTAAGTAAAATGTTCCCAAAGACTGGCCTGCATTTTTAATTTTCTATTCAGCATTCCCAAATACAGAGCCAGCCTTCTTATGCAAAAAGCAAGCTACGGATTTAACACCAAGTAACATCATTTTGCACAAGTAAGACATAGCACAGCCTAGAATAATAGGATGCTTCATTTATATTCACAAACCCCTTCTTTTCTGATCATCTTTAACAATGACAGCCAAACAGAAACTTGTATTGATTATTAGGAAATGCGTACAACTCCAGGAAGCAGGAGCGTATTGATTACTACTCAAATTACTTGTCAATTCTTAGATAGGAAGCCACATGGCAACTAAAACCTTAAATTCCAGTCAGTGGTTGGCAGTGCCCTCTGTAGTTAAGACCGAGTCGCGCTCTGAACATTGGGCACCTAAAAGTGACACCATTCCTTCCCTGTGCTTATCTCTTCATTTGCACGAGATGCTTATTTTACCAATGATTTAGTGCTTTAAAGACCAGCAGGTTTCTTTTTTCTTTTACCATAAAAGAATTCCTTGAGCTCAGTAAAATGCATATAATACGCGTGTCAGCTCGTACATATAGGATTACACATTTACAGTGGGCAAGTAGGTGCACACGTTTTTTGACAATATTTAAGCAGAAACTTGGACTGATTTTCACATTTCAGGTTAAGTAATGGAGACGTGAAAAATTTCAGCAGAAAATTTGTCCGTGGAGGAAATTCCCTGTGGAGACGCTGATGAACGAGCGAGGAGCTCTGCTTTTAGCGAGTCTCATTCCAGATCCCAGCCCCATTTCCAGACTGCAATGACATTTCCCCTCTGGCCCTCCACTGTGATTTAGCATACACCAAGGACCCTGAAGCACTTTCCAGCTCCCAGGGCACATCACCACCTATCTCCATATGGAAACACAAGCCAGTGCTGCTCGACTCGCCACTGTACCGCTTGGTTTCCACAAACAGGGGCATTCAGGCTGAAGCAAAGGTAGAGAGACGTGCTCCAACAGCTCCCATGGAAGTGATCGGAGCACGAGGACTTTAGGAGCCTAGAGCAAATACAGATGTTGCCAGCTCTTTGCTCAGAGCCTCGATACTTTTGTCACAACCTAGAATATTTGCCTACTTGCCACCGTCCAGGGACTCGGGCAGCTGAGAAGTCAGTCTCTCGCAAACAGCACCAGCAAGAATCAGCAAGGAGGAGAAAGACTACAGGTATCTCAGAAGAAAAGCTCCCAAAAGAAATCCTTTAATGCCTGTACAGAATAAAAACTTGGCTTGTAAAAGATAAAAGCATTCACGGCACACCAACTGCTTTTTTTGGTGGCATTCTTCAGTGTTATACACAGTTCAGCTTTTTTATTTGGAAAACATTTTTCTTACATTTAAGAGACAGTCTAATATAAACAGATTCCTACTGCCCTGTGCCCTGTTAGCCTTAACCTGCAGAGACTGATGGCCTTCTTTATTTATAGCAACATGATTTTAGCTTTTGCAAAATAAAAAAAAAAAAAACAAAAACAAAACAAAAACCAGCATCTTGTAGTTTTTACTGTCTTGTTTAAGATTACATGTCAAAGCTTTGAGCATGCAGGAGTAAGCACAAGATCCTAAGCCTTGCACAAATATCTCAGGGGTTTGGGGGGTTTTGTCCATCAGAAACCAGTGGCAGTGCTCATGTGAGAAAACGCAGAAGGTAAGGGCCAGGCAACAATGCCAGCGTAACCGTGGTACACACTTTGTGGTATTTCACAATTCCAGTTAAAACATCAGGGCTGATACATTATCTGTCATAAAATGCCACCACAAAGTATTCAGGCATAACGGACCATATATGCAAACAAGAGCTTGCAGGATCTGGCCCGGAACTTAAAATTAGACAAATTAACATTGCCTTTGGAGCCTTCAGACCTGATGTGGCAGTAAGTCCCCGAAGTCCTGACGGAGGTCAAGGGGTCTTCCACATGGGAGGGGAATTCTTACTCAAGCCATTCCCTCACATGGGACATTCATTATAAGGCTCTTTTTTATGTTTTTTTTTTCTTCTAGAGATGAGGATGACTGTTTAGGACTCTCACCATTAAAGGCAAGAGTTCATTCCCCTTTTAATATTTTAATCTCCATCGTTGTGATTTAATAAATGTTTAATATTGTGCTGTGTGTGCAAGGTCCACTTTTCCTCTCCCCTGCACAACAGCTGTGAAGATACAAGGGCCAAAATTTTAGACCCAGTTCAACGGAACACTTGCACACATGCTTAAGGTGCTGCAGCTGGTGACAGGGCTGATTTACTTAAATGCTCTGCCGAGTTAGAGACCGCTGACTTTATATCATATGCAACTTTAAATTGAGTTAATAACAGCTATATGTATGCAATAACAAACCACTGGCTTTTTCATTCCAGGAATAGAAAAGAAGAAGAAAAATGTTGGTCAGAGTCTGGAAGCTTTGCATATTCATACTTCTCACAGTTGTTAAGTGTTTGAAAATTCAGGTAATGAGCATACAATACTCTGGCTGCCTTTGTATTGCTTGGGGGTTTGCTATTCTAGTAATATCTCTACAGAAACCATTCTATCAAGTCAGGTTTTTTTGCCCTCAGATTGAATTAGCACTTGTACATTGAAGTTTTCAACATCACCCATAAGATTTTTCAACTTGTCAAAAGAATCTGCGTGGTCTCTAACCATGAATAAAAATTATGTCAGATATCATCTTTATTTCAAGTTTTATTTCCTGGGATTAATTTAATTGATTGTGCTGATGGCTTGCTAAACAGCTGCTGAAATAAACAGACCATTTGTCTTTCTATGTAAACATATGGGTACCTGGCTTAATTATAGTTCATACCAGTGTTGAGGGAAAAAAAAAATCAACCCAGAAAACAAACAAAAAAATACCCTCTGTTTTCCAAACTGACACCATAGACCCGAAATCATAAGAACTCTCTCATAGCAACAAAGTTTGGCTCATTTTCCTCTTGCTGATTTTAATAAATCTTTTATCATATAGATGAAAAAGAATAGAGTTCAGTAGGTTATATATAACCTCACAGCTTTTTTTTTTTGCATATAACCACGTGCTTACACAAGACATTCATGGTTTTCTCCTTGCCCGATATCACTGGAAGTAACCCAATAAATCTTTACTTCAATGTAATTCTCGTTTTATGCTTAGCAGACGTAACCTTGATTTGTGTCTATTATTACAATCACATTAACCCTGTTTTATGGCTGTGTAACAGATCAGGGTCTAAACCAAAAACTGCAGGTAAAATACAGCGGAATATACACCCCTTTGGCTTTAACACACATTTTTACTTCCCCCAGACAACTCTAGTACAGAAAATAGTATTGCCAACAGGAAATAAAAGGAATAAATAATTCCAAATAATTCTCCTTAAACTCTTTTGTAAGAATTATGTAGTTCCTTTAAGAACCTTAGACACCTTGATTTTCTTAGCTATTCTCATTACTTAATCAAAAAATCATGGGCTTACATGGAGGTAAAGTAAGCAGAAGCAAGTGGAGCCTCTAGCACTTGAGTGGAAGTGGGCAAAAAGAATTACTTCTGTAGTAAGATTCTGGAAACTCATACGTACATATAGGATCAGCTATTAATAGCCTTTTTATGCCTAGATAAGCACCATTCTTAGCAGTGTGAGTGTGCAATACAAATGAAATATTAATAAGCAGCACACAGTTGTGTCCAAACAGAAGGAAAGCTGCACAGATTAAGACGTGTTCCGTTGCATACTTATCTTCTCCCTCTTTACTATCCCCCTCCAACCAGACCATTTCACCAGTTTCCTCTCCCAAGCTCTCAATGAAATGAAGCACACGTACACACGGCGTGCTACCGGTTGAGGAGGAGAGTGAAGCAGAGACAGCTGCAGTGAAACACCCAACGAGAGTAAGGGAGAGCAAGTGATAAAGTGGATACATTATGAGTAGCTCCAGTCCTGAGGCTGTCAGAAGACCGTGGAAAGAGAACAACGATGTCGACGTAACTAGCATGTGTGAAGTGTGAAGAGCCTTTGGGAGCCAGACCAGAGGAAAAACAATCACTGTCCCAACCCACCAAAGGGACAGGTATTTCAGAGCCAGGAAACCAGGGTCCAGTGTCATCTATGCGCAGCCACGGCTGCTTAGATGACATCTTTTACTGGTGGGAAAAGAGCTGGTCTCCAGCAATGCAACCTAGCCTTGCAATTGCTCTCAAAGGGAGAAGGGGGGGGGAGAAGAAAAAAAAAAAGAAAGAAAGAGTAAGAGCCTTATAGTTTCATTACACGGGAAATATCCAACAACCATCCTGAGCTTGAATTCAATATATATTCACTTTGTCCTACAGCATCGTGGTCCATCACTGGTTTTAAAAAACAAAAGCCATGCCCTAGAGGCCGTACATACGCGTATCTGCCCAGACACATTCAGACGGCCAAACTTCAGCCCAGTCTCCTCGCCGAGTTCAAGCTCTGCTCCTTGGGAGAGCTGCAGAGGAAATTAGGGTAGCCACAGGTCTCCGCTGTTCCCAGCCACGTACTAGATTTAGAAAGCATACCAAAGATTTGCTTTTAAATGTTACATGGATGAATATCCTACTTCGAGTAAACAGAATCTGGCATTAGTAAACTTATCACTAAACTGCTAAAAAATTCAGAAAGACAAGAAAAAATTCAGAAGAGGCGCAACTGTGTCATTGGCACTGGTTGCTGAAAGTAGTTATTCCTTTAATGACAGAAGTAAGCTATTCCCATTTTCTCAGATCAGTATATAATTTGGGGGGCTGTCTGTCTGGGGATAACCTATTTTTACCCTTAGCAGAGGAACATAAAAATTCTAATCAGTTTTCAAATCTCAGGAGTCCAAAGAGAATTTGCATTTCTGCATAAAGAAGGACCCGGTACAGAAGAACAAAATGGGAACGATTTGGATTACATGAACTCAGGTAGGATGCTGCTGTGGTCAGTTCCTCAACAGGATTTAGCATGGTTGGCAAGACCTACCTTCTTTCAACCCCTCCCCTGGAATGATGCCAGCTGTAATTATACATTATAATGAGCAAGAATCATGAATTCACAGTAGAGCAGTGAACTTGTTTCTCCTCACCTGCAGTAATGTGTTTCTGCCCTCCTCCTTCATCTTTCCTATGTTGTTCTGTAGTTTATGTCAAACCAGTCTCATTCTTCTCATTACAGACAAAAATCTCTGCTCGCTCAAGTGCTGAGAGCACTAATTCTTGTTGTTCTCACTTGTTACAGAAAACCTCCTGCCAAACGAACTGTTTGGCTTAAAATATTGTAAACAACCTCTCCTCTTTTACCCGCCACCACAGCTTGCTTTTAAGAAGTCTGTTTTCATAAACAGTACGTCTTGTCTGTTCAAAACAACATAACTAGGAGTTGCCATATCAAATACACTTATGGAAGAGAGCAATAAAGAAGTACCTTGACAGACTAATGATGACCTCCCGCAAGCCAGGCACTTAAAAGGCTCACTTTCCTGCTTAGCAGATTAAAAAGTAATAGCTGAGTGGCACGGTTTCCACTCACTTGCCAAGCATAATACCTGCCCTGTGGGCTGCTCTGAAAATAAAAGTCAAACTCACCGTAGAGATGGCTACCAAGTAAGTCAGTCCGACTCTGTGGGGCATGAAATAGCCGGGTTAGTGTCAGCTTCCAGTGGACACCAGAAGAGACTGGAGGTAGACAAGAAGTTTTCCAATGCTTTTTCCATTGCTTACCTTGCTGAAGCCTATGGATCTCTACACCGTTTCTTCCAGTTTAAAACCACCTTTGTTAAAGAGGAGGGGCTGACTTCGTATCTATCTGGATAATTTGGCCGGTGCCTAAACATTAGTCTCTTGCACACAGCTTCCCATTTGAGGGGCAAAGGCAAGTTTAGAGACAGAAATGTAAGAATGAGAGAGTAGTACGCTCTTAGCAAGAGCGGAAACGAAAATACCCGTAGCAAGAAAAGCCAACTCGGATAGCACTTCACCGAGGGGTAACACTTGGACCGGTGCAGAATCGCAGCTAGGACTTTGCCACCAGGTTCACGGGGTTTGCGGCAAACTGTCCGTGGGTCCTGCGGAGTTGATTGCGCGGGCGAACCCCGGCCTGCTCGCAGCGGTGCCTCTGGCAGGAGGGAGCAGCCGTACGCTGACTGCACGGCTGGAGTCACGGGCAGTGCCCACAGGCACCCGTCGGCTCCCGTTTTGCCTCGTGGCATTTCTTTAGGAGCTCACGCGCTGCCGAGCCAAGGCTGGGAGGATTAGGAGTGATGCTATCTCCTTCCACATATCAGCTGTAACTTCTCATTTCACTATTATATCCTGTAGAGATCCCGTTGCATTTCGCATCACACAACATGCAAATAGAGAACACCATTCTTTAGTAACACAGCGTATTCCTTTAAAATTATTTGACAAGCACAATGAACAAATACAACTTAAAGCTAGCTAAGTACTAGCCTCTTAAAATACAAACGCACACAAGCATGAAAGCTATTTAAAAAATAGCTGTAATCATTATTTAAACGGGTCTATGTAATTCCTAATGGAAGTAGAAGGGGCGGAAAATGCCTCATGCACACAACTCAGAAATTCACTGGCCTGTGGTCGTGCACCAAGATTACCATCGCTCAGCCCAAACATTCGAACTGGAGGCAAAATGAAGTTCACTCTCGGAATTTGATTTATGCTTCCAGATTTCAAAGCTGGGCAGAAAGGCTTGGTAGAAAAAAAAGGTGAAGAGCGAAATCTTGCTTCTGTTCAGGTTAATAGAGAAAGCGCTTGTCAAGTCCCGACCTCGCTGAAGTCTCCTTAACATTTCTGAAAGTAGCAGAGACCGACACATTTCTGCTAAAATAACCTCTGCATTTGAGCGCGTGGGTTTCTCACAGGGGTCCCACACCCACCGGCTGACGCTGGGTTATGTTGAGGCTGAAATGAATTCTCAGTTGGGCCAAACTCATGCTGACGCCCACGGAGCTCCTCCTCCAGGTGGGAGTGAGCAAAGCCACCTACAACCGGTGGAGCTGGGGCTTTTTCCCAGAGATCAGGGCTAGTGCTGGGAAATGGGAGAGCAGAAGGCTTGCCCTAAAAAGCAACACAAGTTGCTAAGTTTTACCACATAAACAGGGGGAAAAAAAAAAAAACCAAAACCAAACCGCAAACCAAGTGGAATGATGCTGAACCAAACCATGATTAAAACAGTGTTGTGCGTTGTATCCAAGACACTTGCGATGCCATTAGCTTCCAGATACCTATATTTTGTTAGAAGGATTTGTGTTTCTTGTTTATTAGTAAGAACAAACTTTTTGCCACTTTCTTTTGAGCGAGATACATGGGTACGTCCTAGAGGGTTTTGGCTTGTTTTTTTCTCCCCACTAGAGTGTTTTGAGTTCCCACCTTTGTTTTCTACTTTCCCTGCTGTATCTCCCTCTACCTTCTGACGTTGCATGGGCTACTATTTATTCATCACTTTGCTTTATTAAGATGCAGTTCAGGTCTTCACCTGTGCTGTATGTTTTGCAACCATGAAATATGGATCTAAGATTCAAAAGACACAAGAGTGTAAAGAACCTTTCAGACACTTTCTGCTTTCTGAAGAAACCACAGTAGATACAAGAGCAGTTCAGCAGTGCAGAGCTGTTACCCGTGACCTAAAATAGCTTCTAATATACCAAATTATTTTAGATTTCAACATTGTTATGCTGGAATAAGTATAGAGCTCTTTCTACATTTTCATCATGTTCTGATAAAGTCCCAGGTCTGACAGTGTATCTTGACGAAAGAGTCCGCATGAAATATGTTGCTAATTATTTATACACCTCTTCAAAGGCTCAGTGCTTCTACTTGTGCTTCTCGCTACTCTTACCTACCCAGGCCCTAGAGCTGTTTTTCAATCACTGAACTGAAACCCCTTAGAGTAACAAGTTTATAATAGAGGTTCATAAACCTGGCAATGATTAACAGCACGGGTTAATCAAATGAGTGTAGAACAGGCTTTTCCCCCCTTTTCTTTAAAGGAAACTGGCCCCAAGTGTTTTTCCCTTATTGCTACATAGAAATAAATTTGCAATTAACTTCCACTTATTGGTGTCGTAGCTGCCTCTGAAGACCCCAGCCAGAAGCAAGCACCGTTGTGCTTTTCAGCACATAACTGCGTACCAGAAGACAGCGGTCGCTCCGAAGAGCCGACAGCCCAGCACCGTCCCGCAGCCGAGCCCCAGCGATGCCCAGGGCCAGGCGCGGGCAGAGCCCGGCTCTGCCAGGACCCACCCCTGCATGAAGAAGAGCAGGCAGCCTCATGCCTCTGTGTCATCCCACTTACTCAACAACCTGCTTGATGATTTAAAATCATTAAGAGGAATTATCCTCCACCACCATCGGTTGGTCAGCTTCTTACAGAGGAAAATAAAACAAACAAACAAACAAACAAGATCAAGTCCACCTACTGCCAAACCTATTGCGTTCAATTTACTCCGAGACCAACAGGACACAAGTCTCCAGCATACTCTACACAGGGGATTCGTATCTGATTTCAGCTGTTTGCAATCAAACTCTCACTGAACATGAAGTAACAACGGGAAAGGTAGGTCTGTGGTGGTTACCAGGCTGGATGGCAGCTGGGCCTACACAGTCTGAACTTCCTAAAACTTGGAGCCAGCAGGAAGCTTCAGACAGAAAACACCTTTCATGGCTGCTTTCTAAACCCCGAACACGTTGTCAGTTGCTAGCCACAGCATTTTTGTTTAGAGTTTTCTAGAGCATGCTCTTGAAACAAACGGGCTTAAAATCTTGATTTAATTCAATTCTGATGGGGAGAAAAAGGAAATTCATGGACTCAGTTAGCTAAGTGCAGGGTTGAAAAATAACTTTTGAATAAGCACTGAAACATATGGTATTTGCTTCACCTCACTGAGTGAGTGTTTTGTTTTCTCGTGTTATTTGCTTCCGGAAATTACAAATCCAAACCACGCACAGTCACTAGGGCTAACAGGCTGAGCCTGAACGCCTAACTCCTTCTCTCAGGACTCTCGCTTGCGGTTATGAAAACCCACGCTTGCTCCGGACTTCCCCTGTTATCAGCTGAGTTTAGGGTAATAAAACCGTCGCGTTAACCCAGAGGAAACTCATCCTCCTGCTTGACAGCTCGCCCTTCTCGCGAGGTCCTGGCGGCACACACGGGCAGCAGCCGCCCCTCACCCCCAGCCTGTACTCACGGCCCCGCAGGGACCTCTCCTTCCTCTCCAGTCGTCGTACTGGTGCTCAGCACTGGAGCATCCAAGTGCCGCTATAGAGGGTACGTTAGGCAGTGCAAGTAATGACTACCGTGGGGTTACTGTGCTCCTTCACCCTCATCCCAACCACCCAGTACGTATTCTTTCCCGCCTGCCTAGATTTTCATGTTTCTATAGCCCTCTCCTATGTTGTTTCCTTTCAGCAGTGGGTATGATATTAGATGCTTCAGCTAAACGCGTACACAGACATCTTTGTATCAGCAAGTCAGTTAAGCGTCTGGGACCTGAGGTAGAAGGTAGCAAGCATCAGTCCCAGTTCCTGGGTGGGTTTGCTCCACACCTCGGACCAGTCCTGAAGGAAGATTTTCCTTTTGCAGAGGAAGTTTAAAACCCCCATCCCGTACAGCACTAACTTTCACCACGCCAGAGGAGCAAAAGTCTTCCTCCTGAAGACGTAGTGGTCTACTTTTTCCCCTCTAGCACCAAGTTCTTGCTCTCCTCTGCTGCTTTCCCTCTGAAGTAACAAAAGTTATCCTCAGGAGGCAAGTGCTTCCGCTCACACCCTACGCTGCCATCACCTGTGATCCCACCATCCTCTACCTGCTTTAAAATACTGTTCCTGCTCTTCTCTTCATGACAGATTATAGCAATTAGGGGCAGATAAAAAAAAAAGGTAATTTGCACATAAGCATAAACCGTCAGTAGCCTTCAAGCAAGTTCTGAACAGCACAATTTTAGCAATCTGAAGTAGACATAGACAACTCGGACCAAAGTTGCTTCTCTTTCAGCTAATCACAGAATTCGTACTAGCACGTGTTTTGGAAACATGGTATAAAAACCACGAGCAGCTAAAGACCAAGCTTTTCATTTTTGTCCTCTCCAAAACCGTGGAGGCGTTCTATCCAAAAGGTGATGTTTCCCCTCCTTTGCTTCTACTTAGATGACCTGTCAAACAGGGGAAGCAAGCAAACTTGTGGCTTTTACACCAGACGAGTTGGCAAGAACACCACAAACCCTAAAACACTTTCTTTGTTGACTTAATAGTTGGGGGGGGGAGGGGGGTTACTACTGGAAGTGGTTCAAGAATTCACGTTATAGCCTTTAACTGAACAATTGCTATAACCTGAAATCTTATGTTTTGATGTGTGCCAGTGTAGTATGTAAGGTCCAATTCATTTGTACGTTAACTAACAAACTAGGGAAGCGCTAACATACATAGACATTTCTGCTTGCATAATATAAAGAGGGATGATGATTTCGAAAGGCAACTGTGTGTATACACTAAGCAACTAAGTTTTTATAGCCTCTGGTCTGCCAGTTATTTAACTAAAAAAAAAAACAACAACAAAAAAAACCACCCAAACAAGAACAAAAAAACCCCAACAAAACCCACCAAAACAAGATTGCAAATTTCCCTTCGCCGTTTCTTAGTTTTAGTAGTACTAGTACAGCCTAAGTCTCTCCTCTAGATTCAGATGAAACTCTCATTTGATGGCTGGTCTTTGACTTGGCAGGAGCTTTGCCTTAAAGAAAAATGCAACAGCCCAGCTTTCATTTGTCATTTCCATGGCTTTTGCTTTGCAGTTGCCTGTAGCACCTTAAGTGCACTAAGTCCCTGAGTAAGGGGAAAACCAACCACTGTTCATACAGATACAGAGATCTGTTGTTTTCCACCACTTTATGGGTAACAGCTTGATTTGTGTGGAAAAAAGTTACCGTGATTACAATTAAATAAACAGGTATGGCAGTACCACGCAGAATCAGATAGTGGATGCAGCCTGTCTTAAAACCGGCTGTAATGTTGGACTGCCTCTTGAAAATATGCAGTCTTGCCAAACAGCAGTACAGGAGGTGGTGTATCTCAGCTCTCAGAAGAAAGCTACCCAGCTGTTCCCAGGTCTGGTTGAATTTTTTTTTTTTTTTTTTTTTTAAGAACACTGAAATGTTTGGAGCATTCACACATGTCTTAATTCAGCAAAGACGCTTCCAATCAACTCAGTTATTTCTGACTTAAAGTGGAATAAATAAAACCAGAATCTAGCCAGGTACCGTTGCTGAATGAGTGTTTCTTCTCTCATTTGTCCAACTTGACTGCTTTGTACACGCATAGCGGTCTTGGTAAGGTCAGAGCTGACACAGCATCTCCTACGGTTGCCTGATGCACTGTCACCACCTCTCACACCACTATAACGCACGTGTAAAGTCATTATCAAAACATTACCGAAAAAGGTGTTGTGTAGGTATGGAACTAAGTCCGCTATCCCCTCAAAGATCAGCCATTTTTATCACGCCATGTTATAAAATACATTTTTCGTCATGTATCTTAGGCATAGAGAATAAATGCACCAACCCTCAAAAAATAAGATCCCTCACCCTCACTAAAACCCTCCATGGAAGATACCAGTTCAGAGCACACATTTACAGGTATATCATAAATCTTTGGTAAAAATGAGCTGTATAAAGGCTGTGCTGACACAGCTTATGTGAAAGATCGTGAAAATGACAGCCATGTGTAGAGAGCTCACCCCTGCTGAAACACGACCATATGAATATTGAACATCAAATCCTACACAAATCTTCTGACTTCTGCAGCAGGCCCCAGAAGAGCAGGACTGCAAACCAGCCCTACCTCCTTCCCTTCCCAAGCCAGGCATCACCCAGCCCACAGAGCAGGCACAGGCTCCTGCCCACATCTGGAGCTCAATTTTGAATCAAATAAACCACCACTCTTTCCATCACCTTCTTCCCCTCACTTGCCTGCAAGAAGATATTCTTTCTACTCACCTCTTTTGTTGTCGGTTCCCCACCACCACCGCCTTTTAGTATCTAAAGCAGCTGGGCCTTGCTAACTGACGAACTTCAGTTGCTTTGGCCTCCAAGCACTTAACCCTTGCTTGTCAGGTTCCTGAGCTTTCCTGGTCTTTCGGTCCATTTTTAGGTATTCTGAGCACTTGATGAGTACAGATTGAACCATCTTCTTCCTAGATCGACATGTCTCCTGCCTTTAGGGCTTTTTTTTTTTTTTTTTTNTGGTTTTTTTTTTTTTTTTTTTTAAATAACATGCCCACTATTGCATACCAGCCACAATTGCATATGAACCACAATATAGCATGCTGCAACATACTATGACATGCCGCGGGGTGGCATACTGGGGGGTGTGGAAGGACAGCAGGCATAACAGAGGGACCAAGTAAGAATTAAACCACCCTTGCTTCCCAGACATACCTCCCACACCATCCTCGAAGCGCTCTGCCCCTGGGAGCAGCCCCCCCCGCCCAGCCACAAGCTGCCCTTACCCAGCCCATCCCTCCTCATTAAGAGCCATTCCACAGCTGTCAGCACTTAAAGCAGGCAGGTGTTTAATGGTTGTAAAAGCTTTGGCAGATCCAACCCCCTCATTCAAAAATATCCACGAACGTTATGAAAAACTGTATCAAGCTAAAAAAAAAAAAAAAAAACCAAAAAAAAAAGGCCAAAACAACA
>VYZV01042731.1:10026-20928 GCA_013401275.1 Pandion haliaetus
GGGGGGAGTAATCAAAAACTAAAAAAGAAATTTGAAATTATAAAATTACAACAAATTACTTTATTTTGCTCCTGCAGATATGTAGGACTTTTTCTAAAACAATATTTGCCCAAAACAGTGCAATCTTCTTGAACATTTCAATTTATATGAAAGAGAAATTCTTATCCAAAAACTTACAGCAAAATTCTCTCAACCAGTTCTTATAAAATCATAAGCACATAAACCCCTAATACTACTGCAGAAAAATCGGAAGTAACAAAATGGCAATTTACAGCTGAAAATATCCATACATTTTAATGTAGATGGCATAATCATGGACATGGCAAAGGCAAAGGTGTAATCCCTTTATTAAAGTATGGCTTCCAGTAACATTTTTTGGATGAATGAAGCAGATCAAACTGAATTGTCTACAATCAGTATGGATAAGCCAACAGCAACATTTCCCATTATACTTAGGAGGACTCTAGCTGGGTATCTCTATACAAGTGTTTTATTAAATGATACAGTCATACAACTAGCAGAAATAGACATTGAATGAATGCATTGGTTTCAGAATGAATATGGTACATGAAAAATTTAAATGAGAAATGGAAAGTAAAACATGGAAGAAAATGAAGATAACTATGTCATAAGACCAAGAGAATTGGAAAGAACATGTAACTTTAGCAATGCAGTCTCTCAAATAAAAAAAACTATTTATAATTTCTTGCACATTTAGTCTACTGAGCAGAAAATCCTTAAGAACTGAGATGAGCTGAAGAACTACTGGTAATAACCAGAGGACTTGAATAGTAACAAGTTCAGTCGAAAGAAACAGACTATTACTTCAGTGATTTACAAGTGTGCTCTGAAGGAAAAGTGTATAAAAGAAAAAGATTAAAAAAAAAAAAAGCTGCTATTGATATGGAGATGGACTGCCTCACAGTATAGATACCCAGCATTTGGGAAAACAATGGCTTATGTGGGAAAGGCATAGTACTTTTCTGAAGTGACAAACACAGAGTCATTATTACTAAATACTCTAAGCCACAAGAGTATCTTTAATAAATATAAATGGTAGAAATCTCGAAGACCAAAAGTAAAAGATGCATATGCAATGAAAGAGAAAGCTGGTGAACAAGGCAGCAGAAATAAAACATTTTTTTTCCACTTTGTGCAAATAAATAGGTACACTTTCCTCCTTCTACTCCTATCTTTTTTTTTTTTAAGACTTAGCACATTCTAAGATAAATCATGTTAACAGATAAATAGACTCAGGAGCATCAGTAGCTGTTAAAGCGAAGAGGAAGAGAATCACACATTAAGGCATGCAATATCAGATTTTATCCATATGGTGTAAAAAGTCCAATAGATGAGAAACACTTATCTGTAGCTTCAAGCAAACATAAAAACACACAAGTAACCANNAAAAAAACAAAAAAACACAAAAGAAACCAAAAAAAAAAAAAGGCCTCAACAACCCCCCCACCCCCCAGTCTCCCAACAGTTGTTGAAGTGTTGATTCAAGAAAATAATTGTCCTTTTCAAGGAGATGTTGAACAAAAAGACAGGACTGCACATAGATAAAACAGTATCTCCCATATTACAAAGAACATAGAATACTGTATCTTGGTAGATCACAGACAGAAGAAAAGCTACTCTAACACAGGCAAAAAAAAAAACAAAAACCACAACAACAAACCAAACCAAAGGCAAGGAGACACTATCAAAAAGGAAGCACTGGGATATAGTTATACTATCAAGAATTACTGGCAAATACAAGACACTGATAGGCATTGATACCATACAGAAAGACTGATGTATAGCAACAATTGATATTGCATTCCATATATTTTAAGTGGAAGCAATGCTTCCTTTTATAAATGTGATATTAACAAGTTTTAATAAAATACAATTTGGAAACATTCAGGATCCAAAAGTTACAGAGAATAATCAGTGAGATTTTGGAAGATAATAATTAAAGAATATCATGGTTTAACCCCAGCTGCAACTAAGCCCCACACAGACACTCACTGACTCCCCCCACGGTGGGATGGGGAGAGAATTGGAAGAGTAAAAGTGAGAAAATGCATGGATTGAAATAAAGACAGTTTACAATTTAAAACATGGATTGAAATAAAGACAGTTTACAATTTAAAACAAAAGCCATGCACACAAGCAAAGCAAACCAAGGAATCCATTCCCCACTTCCCATTGGCAGGCAGGTGTTCAGCCATCTCCAGGAAAGCAGGGCTCCATCACACCTAACAGTGACTTGGGAAGACAAAGACCATCACTCCAAACATCCCCCCTTCTTTCTTCTTCCCCCTAATTTATATGCAGAGCATGATGTCATATGGTCTGGAATATCCCTTGGGTCAGTTGGGGTCAGCTGTCCCAGCTGTGTCCCCTCCCAACTCCTTGTGCCCCCCCCAGCCTCCTTGCTGGTGGGGTGGGGTGAGAAGCAGAAAAGGCCTTGGCTCTGGGTAAGCACTGCTCAGCAATAACTAAAACATCCCTGTATTATCAACACACAAATCCGAAATACAGCCCCATGCTAGCTGCTATGAAGACAATTAACTCTATCCCAGCCAAAACCAGCACATTCTCCACCCCTTTTTCCATACCGTTTATGTCATGCTCAGGTCTCACTATCCAATACATTCTCATTAACCACCACCTCACTTCCCATGCTTCGATATAATACAAAGATATCATTCCCTTAGTCTATGGACCATCCCTGCTAAATGTCTGTAAAATGTCCATAAATGTCCACAAAATATTCATTTAGTCCATTACTTTGGGTTCCATCTGTTATGGTTGTCACTCAGGACAGGAGACGTGGTGTGTAGTTATTGGGCACCAAAACCAGCTCAGGTCACTGCTGACTTGCATTGTTTCCTGTAAGGCTTGTCCTCCATTGATTCAGGCAGTTCCTACTATAGTAACTCCTAGAACATGAAACTCAAATCATGGGTTAGAACAATTTAAAGGTATTTCCATTACAATCTCCACCCCTGGTCCCTTTGGACCAGACCATAAGGTTTAACATTCCAATGGTCTCCTCTCCTTGCTCCTAGCCTGGCTAGCAGCAAGGGGCTTCTGCTATAGTTATTAATTCCCATAACATACAACTCAAGTCCCAGGTTACAACAATTTAAAGGTATTTCCATTACAATCTCCATCCTGGTCCCTTTGGACCAGACCATAGGGTTTAACATTGCAATGAACTCCTCCCCTTGCCCCTGCTCCAGCTTGGACTTATCCACAGACTGCAGTCCCTTAGGGGTGTACCTGCTCCAAGTGGAGCAGTATCTATGAGCCACAGTCTCTCCAGCGGTATAACTGCTGTGGCAGAGGCTTATCTACAGCCACAGTCACTTTGAGGTGCACCTGTTCCAGCATGGCCTTATCCATGGGCCAGAATGCCTTCGGAGATGTACCTGTTCCAGCATCGCCTTACCCATGGCTGCAGTCCTTCCAGGGTTGTACCTGCTCTGTTGTGGGCTTATCCATGGCCACACATTTTGAGGTGCTCCACATGACCTTATGCAGAGCCACTGATGTTTCAAGGTGTACCTGCTTCAGCATGGATGGACCCACAGCCACAGATGCTTTGGGGTGTAGCTGCTCTGGTATGGACTTATTCATGGCCACAGATGCTTTGGGATGTCCTGCTCCCACGTGGACTCATCCACAGGTCACAGTCCCTTTGACTTGAGTTCACACTGGAGTTCCAACCTGCCCAGTACAGCAGCACAGAAACAGCGGTGATGCCCTGGCCATCTGCCAGCCCAGGCCCATCACCATTGCTGTTATCAAAATGTTCCCAGGCACAGCAGAGTAAGACGATCAGAAGTACAGCAAGCAGAGAAAGCAAAAAGTAGCCACTAACGAGCACTAGACTCTAATATACGGTAAGGCAAGCAAGCCCCACGGCAAGCACAGACGCCTGCCGATTAATAGCTAAACAGCAATAATAGCTATAAATTCTATCTAGCACATTCCAATCAAATCTGTCATTATCTTGAACCCTTCAAGCCCCACATTGAGTGCCAAAAAGGACTGTCATGGTTTAACCCCATCAGGCAACTAAGCATCATACAGCCGCCTGCTCACTCCCTCCGCGTCAGGATGGGGGAGAAATCAGAAGAGTAAAAGTGAGAAAACTCATGGGTTGAGATAAAGACAGTTTAATAAACCAGCACAGAGAGGTAGTGGCTGCATAAGATTTTTCTTTTAAGTGGTATTCTGGTTCATCAAAGGGTGTGTGAAAGCAAAAGTGATTCTACAAAAATATTTGAACTCTTAAATGACTGAGCATGGATAACTATTATTTGCCGCCTAAAATTACTGGCCCTTGAGCCTGTATTTTCCTAATCCTGTCTTAAGAAAGTTCTTACAGCTAAGGATGCACAGAAACTAACCTCTGACAGGCAGACATTTTTAGACATGGAAAGTTCAGGTACTGGGTTTATTAAGCATTATTGTTACCGAAATGAACCTTTGAGAAATTTGACTGAATGAGACAGCATTTCAGGAGAATAAAATGTATGAGACAGCATTTCAGAATTCTATCTGAATCAGTCTGCAAATATGTCCTCCCTCATTTTCACTCAGCAGGATAAACAAAAACTGTAGATCACTACCAGCTGCACATTCAGTCAAGCTAGCAACAACTTTAAAAGCACAGAAAGCACAAATGTATTTCATATGCAGGTTGGATACTTGCTAAGGTAGAGCTGTAAAAAAACCTGCAGCTTTAATTTGGAGATACATACATTTTCAAATGTATGTCTGCAGAGCTCATTTTTCAGTACAATTTTTGCAGAAGCCCAAGCTTTGACTTTGTTATTTGAAATCTGAAGATAAAACAGCAAGCAAAACCAGAAAGATAGAGAGTGAGATAACAAGATTAGGACTTAAAAATAGTACTCAAACCTGTCAAGGACAAAAATTCAGCAGATTATTTGTCTAGATGATGACTTTATAATGTAAGAAATAAACTTTCTAAAGCAGTGAACATATCAGCCACAGTGACAACTACAATTAAAACTAAAACCCACTGTATTTGTGAGACATATTTTCATAGTATGGATGTGACCAATGGTGGGTTTTTTTGCAAGTGGTAAATTTTTTCCACTACCTCTCTTTGGAATCTGAGGGCTCTCTTCTTGCCTGTTGTCCTTTACTTTCTGAGTGCTGTATCTCCTTGCAGGGGTTTCCAGTAGTGTATCCTAAACAAACCCTTCCAAAAGACCTGTATTCTTTCAGTCACATATCTCATCTTAGGCAGCTCACTAATGTCTCAAAACATGGATGACAAAACCAGACTCATAATCGCCCATTTCTGAACTGTCTAAAGCTTTCCTTTAAATTTTTCATGCTACCACCCTCTGTCATCCAGAACCAGAAGTCTCCTTTGATGCTCTCCTTCCCCTTCTCCTACAACTTCCATACCATAACTAAACCCTTCCATGACTTGCTCCACATTTTAAAAATGTCCTGCATACATCTGTCCACTTATATGTTTGTAGTTTTCTTCTGAAATCTGTCAGTCAAAATAACCCCTCCACATCAGGCTTAAGAACATGCATTTTACAGTGTTCCTCTAACATTCATATGTGTAGTTTATATGTTTTATATAAAAATACATTTATATAAATATGTATACATATATATGCACACATGAGTAGATCAATAAAAGAATACAAACAATATCGAAGAAAGAGTGGACAATTTGTTCCACATGTAAATGCCATGTGTAAGTCACTTAAAAGCGCTATGAAACTTTATATTGGTTGTAAATTTGACCACACATCTATCCCTTTTACCTGATTAATCCACCAAATCTTAGAATTTATTTTTTTCTTCATTCTTCCACTATCATTTAAATTTCTATTCACTCTATTTAATAAAGCCTTCTAGTATAAAGACTAGGCCTTTTCCATAGAGCATCTAGAAGACTTGCAGCTGTTACAGGCTAAAGATATAGCTGAACTTGAAGTCTTTATGTATTGGAAATTCTCTCTAATAAAAAGTAAGTAGTGTAACACAAAAGAATAGCACGCCTGCTCTCAAGCTAGCTCTTAAGGCAAAATGGAATGAAGACCCTGGAAACTTCCGTGAAGCTGAGATGATTCACTGTGAATTGTTTGTTCACTTCTAATCTCCAATTGTTGAACCTTTTCCACAACAACAGCAAATATATATATATATTTTTCTATTTTCTAAACTGTCTGCAGGCTCTTATATCAATGCACAGTGGTCTAAATACCAACTTCATGTTTTTTATTTTTGTCAACATTCAGTTGCCTTCAAGTTTCTTAAAAAAATCACCTCCTGTAACTTAAATGCAGGAGAGATTTCAGGTGAATCAGCTTAATTAGACAGCAATTGTATATCTAAATCCAATTCATATGGGAGCACTAGCTACAACTTTAGTAACATTCAGGGGTAAACAGAAATTAAATATCACCAAACAGTATAATTACCAATTTTAAAAATCCTTTCAAATGGCTGAAATCCTCTCTTCCTCTTAAAAGACATGAAATTAATAATAACAGCTGGTTTGGATGCAGCCCTGTTGATATTTGTATGATGTCCCATTATTGTGAATGGGGTCTGGCTTCTTGCCAGATCCTGACGTGGCTGCAAGCTGCTTCAAGTACCAGCTAGTATTGAATCCGTCAATCAAAATATGTTTCCTTTATCACCACTGTGGTAATTTATGAAATGTCAGAATAAGATGCTGCACTTGCATCTGCTCTAGCATGAGATGCAGTGTATCACCCAGGTGTGGAGCCACATTCTTTTGAGTGCAGTGCCCATGGGTTTGCTAACATCAGGACCGTTCTTCAGAGGTTAACTTTCCACTGGGTAATTTGGAATCTTATCAAAAGCCCATTGAAGTCAAAGGAAATATTCCCATTGATCTCAGAGGGCTTTGATCAGACCCATGGTGAGCATGTGCTTTAGCAGTCTTTTAGTGCTCTTGCAACATGCATAGCCAAATGAATACACTTAATCTTTTGAGAGAAAATATCATGAAAGTCAGCACGGTCCAGCTGACCAGAGTCAGAAACCAGAACAGGACTTAGCAAGTGGAATCTGGCACCTGAAAGTATTTTTAGTTGCCAAAGTTCAACCTTTAGGCAATCAGGAATGTTTGCAATTGCCTTTGCCGAGTTGCTGTTGATGTCTTAAGTCTGTCAGTTCCAGTGTTTCTGCTGGTGAGGTCCCCAGGGCACATAAATTATTGCTCTGGCATAAAGCTGTGGTACAAAGTCATCTTCTGATGCCAAGGTGCTTTGTGCTACTTTGCACTTAAAACCCACTGACGTTAATGAAATATATGTTTTCTACCAAATACAGAGATGTGTTTTAATGTGTGTTCATACCATGGCTAATCCTCCCCCATGCTTTTCTGCACAAGATCAATGCACTTTACATGTGCAAATCAGGAGTGAAAACTCTTGTCTGATGGACAATTTTTATGTTTGAGCCTTCCCACTGTCACTGTTTTAAACCCCGTTGTTTAACTGGAGAGGGATTTAAATGCCACTCACTCTTCCTTGAAGTTTTAATTCAGTTCTAATTATTGGATTATTGTGAAGAATGAGCAGAGCCAGTCCTTTCCTAGCCATGCTTCCCAGAGGAAGCTGTTCATCCCCTGGACATCCCAAGGGGTTTTTCCTCTCAGGGGAAAGCTGTTCACTTGAGGGAATCCTCTCTCCCTCAAAAGTATTTCAGGGAACATCTATCTCATATTGCTGATCTCTGTGTATCAATTTTCAAACAAGAAATGACGTGTGTGGGAAGTTATGAATTTGGCAGCAAGGTGTAAGGAAGACAATGTAGCAGATGTCAGTGTTGTGGGTTCACTTTGTGTTTACCTTTAGGCTTGCCTCAACTGCTGCACCTTTAAAGCTACAGTCTTTGGGAAATCTCCCTTACATTAAATTTAAGGCTACAAACAAAGGGTAGAGTTATGTGACCCACTGCAGACCCAGAAGAGACATTCAGTCTCCTAACGAGTGTGATTAACATTGCTTTTATAACAAAAATTATTTCAGAATTGCACTGATATCAGCCTTCTCCGGAAACAGAAGTGGGAATTCATGCCTCTAGCTGGAGTAGACTTTAATCTTTTTTTAATGAAGTGACCTAGTAAGGAAAATCTAAATGAATATTAGGAATTTGCTGGTAAGATACAATAGCACTGGCTCCCTTACTGAAGCATTTTTCAAGGTAATGCCCACAGATTCAGCAATTTAGTGATATTGCTGGGGTATCTAAAGTGGAAAGAAAGTCATATTTTTTATACCTATGCTTCTGAAATACTTTTTTTTTTTCCCCCTAAGATTGCGTATCTGTAACTACCTACTGACTTCATACTTAGAAACTGCAAAATGTAGCCTGGCTTTCAGAACAAAATCAGTGGTGTACACAACTCCAAAAATCAAGTCAGTAGCACATTATGTTTGAATACTAAACTAGTAAAGTGCTTAGGAATGCATATGCTAAGGTCAGTATTACAAAGTTGTCACAAAAATAGAGAAAACTATGGGGCAAAGTAACTGATGGGTGTTCATCTTTTTATCACAAGCAAAGCCTTAATTTCTACAACAGTTCATTGCTCACATAATGTAGTTAGTCATGGACACGAGTCCCTATGATTTTTGACCTTTTTTTGCTAGTCTTGTATTCAAACAGATGAATGAGAAAAATTTCAAAAGCATCAAAGTGACTTAGGGACCTGAAGGAGACACTTCAAAAGCGGTTCATGTATATGGGGTTTCTAAGGTCCCTAAAGTGATGGACAGAGGTTTTAGAAGTGCTCAGAACCAACCAAGAAGCCTGAGACTAACAGGGTAACTTTGGCTACAAAGTAAGATTTGAAAAAATGTCTAGAGCTTGTAATCACGCCGGTGAATTTTAAAGTGCTACCTGTAGTCTTTTTCCTCTACACTTAAAGTTGTGTCTGTGTGTGGGGGGGGAACTTTGAAGAGCTCGCTGTTTGGGAAATAACTCTCACTTCAAAGATTTGTGATTGGTGGAAGTTTTGACAAGGGCCGTGCTTAGGAGGAAAAAAGCTTTGAAAAGGGCCATAGGTACAGAAAAAAAAACCTTAAAAGAAGCCTGTGATTTGGAGAACAAGCTTTAAAATTATCTGTAATGGTGGAAGAGAGCTTTAATTGGTTCTGCTTTCTCAGACTGCAGTTTATTTTTCAATGTTTTTATGAGTGGGTATTTTGCCTCCAGCGTCGTTTGTGTTTTGGCTTGTTTCCTGTGTGTGGTGGTGGTGGTTTTTTTTTCCCACAGATGATGGGCTGTGATGTTTTAGAGGCTTCTACTGAAATTTTAGCCATTAGAATATTTGGAAATCTGTGATAGCGTCAGAAGCCTGGCATAAGACGGTGGAGCACTACCTACGGGTCCTTTACCGTGAAACCAAGGGATACAGAGCTGTGTTGATGTTGCCATGGTGAATAAGGTGGGAGCACTTTGTGGCTGGCAAACAAGGCGTGTTCCAGACTGGTAATGCTATACTCACTTCTAACATGAAGGAATACAGTTGGTTTATACAGGAAAAAAATTGGTCCTTGTAGCAGTAGAAGCACATTTGTACAAAATCTGTGACTCACTGTGCATCACTGGAAAAATCTGCAGATGAAATTCCTAAGTATGTATTCCAGTGCCATAGATTGTTCTTTGCACTTCATGGGTTTGGGCCTAGGTGAGCTTTGAGGTTTTTGTTGTTTTTTATTTGGGGGGAGGGGCTGTATTGATGCTGTGACAATAGAAGGTGATAAAATATTTGCCTGAGTGACTAACTGCACTCAATGTGGTGTAGGAACTTCACAATCAACATTTCATCCACGATTCTTGTATTGAATTTGTAGTAAGAAATTGTGTACATTCAGTTCTGATGATCATCGAGAACAGAGCTCCACCTTTTCCTGCCCCTCCTTCTGTAAAAAGAGTCACTAACAGCCAGGCATGCTTCCATAAAAATCTCTTTGCTCCAGCACAGAAAACTTTATTCCATAAAGATGGACTTCTGATGCTCTGCTATGGCTGATGAGACAGCAGTATATTCATTAGTCACGGAGTCTAACCCACAGTCATGAAACAAAACAGAAATCATTTTATCCCCCAAGTGGTCAAACCCTGTTCAGTGTTAGACTGTGTTATTTATCTGTCTATCTATGATTGTGTCATTCTTTACTGCTACAGCTCAGTGACTTTGTGAGAGGAGGACATGTGTCTTTAAAAATTCTGGTAATGGATCATGCATTGGAGTACAAGGGCATCCTAGGGGAGCGAGAAACTGTATGTAGGATTATTCTTTTCTTAAGAAAAAATGCTACAGCTTGTCTAGAAAATTGGCAGATAATTTTGCTGCCATGCAGATCTGCAATCATTTTAGGCTATACCTATTCTTTCCTCAGATTAGTACATTCAGCATCAATGAATACTAAGATGACAATGACGTACCACAGTGAAATCCAGGGCTGAGGTGGCAGCAGGGTATTTTTCCAAGAAAGCAATCAATGGAAGACAGAGCTGCTCAGCAATATTAAGGTTAAGTCACTGATTCAAATGCCTGAACTATGTCTTTAGGTGCCTAACCTTAAAATGTTGTTTCATAATGTATATTTCACAAACATACATTTAATAAAGCATTACTTTAATCTATTGCGGCTCCAAGTTCTGAAAAAAATATTCTTGTTCATAAACACTACTCTAAAAAATACAGAAATTCTCCAACATTTTAAAGCTGATGGAAAGTATGAATTATCCACACAGTAGTTCTATATACCATTGCACTGCATAAGTCCATTAAATTAGAAAAACTATGTCCTTTTAAAGCTGAGCATTGAAAAAGACCATGCAACATAAAAATCTCTTGAACTAACA
>VYZV01042731.1:20934-30985 GCA_013401275.1 Pandion haliaetus
AACATAAGTGAGGCTGGGCATTGAGTTTGGATGTTGAGCTGAGAAATATAAGTTTCCGAAAATCAACAGATCTACAAACGCGTATCAGGGTTCTTGCATGTTTTTCTTTTTTGTCACCACAGATGGTGCAGTTCACCTCATTGGAACTTTCATTTAAATCTCTGAAAGTGATATAGTCAACATTGAATTCAGGCACTCATTTGCGTCACACGAAAATGAGATTATTTTTAATATATATAGTATATATTTTAATATATATATAAAAATACATAAAGTTTCTTCTCAAATAAGAAGTGAAAATGAGAAACTAAGAATTGCAAGCAGAAATAACAATGGTAGCAATTGACTAATCTATTCCTACATGCCAGAAATGTCTCCTCACCTTCAGCCTTGTATCCATAGATTCAGATAGCAAATGGTGAAATTTCTAGTTAAATTGTATCAGAATAGCCCTGAAAACAGAACTCGAGAAGTTCTGGTCAGAAAAAAAAAAGTATATTCTACAGCCCTCAAAACTAGACATTTTACAAAGGCAATCTTTGCTGAGGGAAGCCTACAGTGCTAATACAAGATGATATGAGCATATGTGTAAGAAACCTCTTTATTATGTAAACCTAATACATTCCTCTTTGGCTACCACCTTGGGGCACAGTTGCATTTGCCTTTTCTTGATTTTAATGTGAACTTAATGGATCACTGTTTCTTCTCCTCCTCTTCTCATTTCTATTTCAGTACTGATCTCTTAGCTGTATTGTCACATAACTGTTTGTACGGACATGCTGTGAGGATGCTTCAGGAGTTAATCCACATTAAAGGAAACACTATTAAATATATTTGCATTTCTGTTTTATATTTATATTTTCAATCCAAACTTCTGAGTATTTCTCAGGTCAGCCCCACAGCCATTTTTGCCAGCAAAACTAAGAGAGTGGTACACTACATGTGACGAAGGGTAAGCTATAGAGAAAGGTTGGGAAAGAAAAAATATCTTAAGCCAGTTTTGCCCCTAGGCTGTCTGGAAATGAAAACCCTAGTGTTGATTTTCATCTCAGATCAGTACAGGACATTATGCTATTTTTTCAGGTTATTTTACTAAGATTTTACATATCCACAGAGCATAGAAAACCTTTTGGAAACTTATTAATGGTTCCAAATCAGTTCTGGGGGAAAAATACTAATATGGGGGATTAAGGTCTTTTATTAAACATTAAAATAGAACTATTTCAAGTACAAGTGTATGCCAAGGTTAGAAATAGAAGCCTGAAACAAAAAGGGAACCATTACACTTTTTTGTAAAATAAAAACTGAATGAAGACAGAATTTCTTGCAAGTAATATGAAATGAATTAAACATTTCTGAACATTGTGGGAAATTTTTAAAAAGTTATTATTCATGCAGCTTTTTTCTTTTTTTTTGGTATTATATCTGTTCACATATAGCCTTCAGCAATGTAACAGCTATACCTAAATATGTTAGCACATATCTATAGTTCATATCTAGAACTCTCTATAAAATGACAATAAGTAGTGATGTTATGCCACTTCGGTTGCCCAGTGTTCAGAGATTTGATATCTGAATAATTTGAAACAACTTCAGAATGCTGTTGAGCACACAAACATTTTTTAGGATCCTGCATTTCAGCCTTTGGAATAATAGCTGATTTTTCTCTCCAGTTCCTCCAAAAGTCTGTAGTCTGCATCCGACATGATAGAGGTTGGGAGATCGACACTGATAATATCTTCTCCTTGGCACTCTGTGAGTGTCATTCTGTAGGATACTATTTTTCCCCATACGCCAAGCTTAGTCAAATATCTACTTACCCTATGGTATCTATAGAGACTCTCACATCAATAAATTAAGCTCCTGCTTTCCATCTGAGAAAAAGTCCCACTTTAAAGCACAGCTGTAAATCCGTTCCGTTAAATTGCATGGGCTCTGGAGCTGGCAAGCATGACCCTCCATGGATAGCATGCAGTATATCAACATGGAGTACTCCGGACAGATAGAAGTCCTACCCCTTAGAGAACCCGGTCATGCCCCGTGCAGCACACAAGAAGCACAGACGTTCGTTCAGATGACCAGCATTTCAGCGTGCTCTGCCCCACTTCATCATCTGTGTGTGCAAAAACATTTTGCTGACAGCCACAGACACCATCAAGTTGTCCTAACTTCTGTGTTTATATTCTTCCTGCACTAAACCAAGTTTTCCTAGATACTCAGGGGGCAAAGGAGGAATGCACTGCCAAATGCCTTGCCAACAATAAAAACTTTGTATATGACATCAGAAACTACAGATAAGCATATACAGTACCTGATTTACCAATGGCTAAAATACATTGCTTCTCTCCCTTTTCTATGTAAAATGTAAAATTCGACAGTGTAAAACATGGATGTTATGAGAATGGATAAATAATGTAGAAGTAGTAAGGTAATAGGAGAATGAAAGCCAATATTTTAATAACATTTTTATCTACATCCTGTTTTGTTTTTTTTTCTTTCTCCAGCAACTTTGCTGCTGTTTTTCACAATTTCTTGGTTTGCTTCACATTGTCAAACATATGAATAGAAGAGGGATGTGGTTTGGTGGCCTAATTGGCTACATTTTAATTCCACTTGATTCCTGGTATTTGTTTATCTAGTAACATTAAATATACTCTCTAATCATTTGGAGCTTTGTACATGTGTACTTGCCAAGACATTGACCCAGTAGTCCAAATATTGACTGCAGAAATAGTGGCTGTATGTTGCATTATCAATTGCAGTACACTACACCCACAATTTACACCTCAGCTACAAGAAGGCAAAATACAAAGCACAACATAACACCCCTCCAAATATATAAACATATTATCTGAAGGCTATTATAAAAAATCATAGAAGTTACTAAGGAAATAGATGATAAATTTTCATGGAAATGATTTATTAATTTTTGATGGAAGTCCTGGACAGACCAATTTGCTGATCTTGACTGCAATTCAAGGGTAATTTCTATTTAAAGTCTGTTTGGTTTAAAACTAAAACAGGGTCTTTGAGGTCCTGCCCTGTAAGGCCCATGAAATCTGCCTTGTTATTACTGGGTTGCTGTTTCCTGGTAAGGGAGTTTCAGAACTACGGTGATTAGTTGGGACTTGAAAATTCTGGGTTCAATTTTCAACCATTTCACAGGCTTCATATGTCTGCTCCAATTTATGTACGTCTTCATTTTTGCTATCCAACTTTGAAGTTAGAAGATATATCTGAATTTTCTATATAGATTCCCATAATGATGGGCATATCCTAGCTTAACATTGTAGGAATTTCCCTCTGGAAGTGCTTCTCCTCCTTTCTGTAATAAAGAAGTTTAGAAAGATTGATTTTGTAACTTAGACACCTAAGCTGCAGACCCAAATTTAGGCAATATAAGTACATTCCTCAAAATACATTATTTACTGAGGAAACCTAGAATCTAACCTAGGCAAGGCATCTAAATATTTTAAAATCTGAAACTAGTTGAGAAGAGTACAAATCATAATAAATTTGTGTGCTTTTCTTCCAGCCATGTCTATTTTTCTAATTTAGCATTATTATTTACACATATCATATATGTGGATATTATTTATACGTGTACTCCTTGTGTTTGTATTATTTATATTAGTGGTAATTGTATTATTTTTTGCTCAACACCATCTGTCTGTCAGTACCCATCTGCTGTCTCTTGTTTTAGGCTTAGACTGCAAGCTTTTGGAGCATGATTCATCTTTTTTTTTCCTGACCCATTACAAGTTTCTCTTGGATACTACAGCGCAAGGAAGCCTAGTTTTGAAACAGAGCCCAGCTGCAAAAGGTGGTCTACAAACAAAGAATAAGACAATAATCCATGCTCCAATGAGGTGGGATAGCAAGTAAATACAGACGGACAGATGGCAGAGTAGAGGAAGGCAATGAGACAAAGTTAGTCAGCATGATAGACATTGTATTACAGCAACAACAACCTTCTCATTTTCCATGTCTTTTGTAGACATTACCAGAAAAAAAAAAATGATGTTACAGGAAACTCCTCTCAGTGAGATGCATGCCTCAGCACTAGAAAAAAGGTGCTTACTCAAAAATTCAGTGAGCTAGGGAGTGAACTTGAGATAAGAGATGGAGAGATGGGAGTAAGAACATTATAGAAAATGGAAAAGGTCATAGAAAGGTTCTAAAACTGAAACAAGTAGCTTAATTTTATGCCATAAAGGAGCACTGAGAAAATAATGCAAAGCTGAGCAGGGAGATGACCAAAGCAATGTGATAGGAAAATTGTATGTGCAGCAAAATTTCAAACGGCTGTGAGTATGGCAAACCAACAGGGACTGCATTCAGAGAGGTGGAAGGTACAGTCACTGAGACAGGAGATAAGGCTAACTGGAAATACTTTGGACATTTAACTATGTTCTTAATACACAGAACAAACTGCAATTGCTGAAATAGCAGACACATGCAAACAGTAAGCAAGATAGGCTTCTTGAAAATTTACATTAGTGGTCACATTTAAGCAGTGTTAATAGAGGACAATAATTATTTAGGAATAATTCTGGTCTAAATGCAGGGGTTTGTTGCAGAAGTACATGGTGAGATACACAGCCCATGCACGTTGCCAGCAGCCTGATGACCATGTCTTGATCCTCAGTCTTTCATCGGCAGACCAGACAAAAGTGTCAGTCTGAATTTCTCAGATTTTCTTAGCTGTCCCAGTGTCTTCGGTAATTTATAACATTTTCCATCACTGCCATGCATTATTTAAATCTGTGAATCATTTTGAGATAAAGGGAGAAACTGAGTAAGAGGCTGGATGGAGACTTGGCAAAAAATACAGCTTCATTGTACTTACCTGACATTTCTGCTCTTCCTCGCTACATTTATTTATAATAGAGAACATATGAGAATTGTTTCTGTAGGACATAGATTCACTTATTCATGGCTCCCTTGTTCACATTCAGTTTGCTCCCTGAATAACTGCATCTGCAAAGGACAGTGTTCATAGTAAGTTTACCATACTTACATGTAGAAATGTTCATTTACGAAAATAAATGGCTACCCTCACCACATTCCAACTAGCATCTCATAATCCTGAAAACATTTTTTCTAACTGAAATTAATATGGATTCCTAATGAAAAATGTAGCCAAGTGCATCCTAAAGGGATTGGACTGAGGAATGTATGTTGTTTTGTATCTATAGTGCACAATAAAGTAAGATCCCATACCTGTTTAAAAGCAGAAGAGACAAGGTTAGAGACTTGACTCTGTTGAATCCATCTTCAGGACAAGGTATGTCTGAGCTATATCACAGAATCACAGAATGGTTGGAAGGGACCTCAGAAGGTCATCCAGCCCCCCTGCTCAAGCAGGGCCACCTTGAGCTGGTTGCCCAGGACCACGTCCAGACAGTTTTTGAAGATCTCCAAGGCTGGAGATTAAGCAACTTCCCTGGGCAATCTGTGCCAGTGCTCAGTCACCCTCATGGTGAAAAAGTGTTTCCTGATGTTCAGACAGAACCTCCTGTGTCTCAGTTTGCACCCATTGCCTCTGGTCCTGTCACTGGGCACTAATGAAAAGAACCTGCCTCCATTCTCTTTGCACCCTCCTCTCAGGTGTTTATACACATTAATAAGATCCCCAGTGAGCCTTCTCTCTAGGCTAAACAGTCCCAGCTTTCATATCCTTTCCTCACACGAGAGATCCTCCAGTCCCTTAATCACCTTCATGGCCCTTCATTGGACTCTCTCCACTATGTCCATGTCTCTCTTATACTGAGCAGCCCAAAGCCGGATGCAAAACTCCAGGTGTGGCCTCACCAGTGCTGAGTAGAGGGGAAGGATCACCTCCCTTGACATGCTGGCACCAATCCTAATGCGGCCCAGGGTATCGTTAGACTTCTTTATGTCAAAAGCATATTTTTGGCTCATGTTCCAGTTAGTGTCCAGCAGGACCCCCACCCAGGTCCTTTTCTGCTGAGATGCTTTCCAGCTGGGTGGTCCCAGCTTTTACTGGTGCATGGAGTTGTTCCTCTGCAGGTGCAGGACTTGGCACTTCCCCTTGTTGAACTACATGAGATTCCTGTCAGCCCATTTCTCCAGCCTGTCAAGGTCCCTCTGGATGGCAGCACAACCCTCTAGTGTATCTGCCACTCCTCCCATGTTGGTGTCATCTGCAAACTTGTTGGAGGGTACACTCTGCACCATCATCCAGGTCACTAAGGAAGATGTTGAACAGATTTGGACCCACTATTGACCTCTGGGGTACACCGTTAGTTACTGGTCCCCAGCTAGACTTTGGGCTGCTGATCACCACAGTCTGGGCCCAGCCATTCTGGCAGATTTCACTTGAGCTCACAGTCTGCTCATCCAGCCCATGCATCAACAGCTTCTTTATGATTATCTTATGGGAGACTATGTCAAATGCCTTCCTGAAGTCCAAGTAGACAATATCCACAGCTCTCCCCTTGTCTACCAAGACAGTCATTTCATCATAAAGCTTTATCAAGTTAGTCAAGCATGACTTCCCCTTGGTGAAGCCATGCTGACTAATCCTGATGATTTTCTTGTTCATGTGCCTGGAAATGGTTTCCAGGATTAGCTGCTCCATCACATTCCCAGGGATCAAGGTGACCAGCATGTAATTCCCTAGGTGACTTCCTTCTTGAAGACAGGAGTGATATTTGCTTTCCCTCAGTCCTTGGGAAATTCTCCCAGCTAACGTCATTGACCAAAAATTGTCAAGATTGTCAGCACTCGTGGATGCATCCCCTCAGGGCCCATAGGGTTATGGATGTCCACTTGGCTTAAGTATTCCCTGACCTGATCCTTTTCCACAAAGGGTACATCTTCCTTGCTCCAGCCTTTCCCCCTGGCTTCTGGGATGTGAGATTCCTGAAGGCCAGCCTGGCTAGTGAAGACTGAGGCAACGGCAGCATTCAGTACCTCAGCCTTTTCCATGTCCTGTGTCACCAGGTCGCCCATCTCGTTGAGCAATGGGCCCACCTTTTCCCTAGCCTTTCTTTTGTCACCTATGTACTTAAAGAAGTCCTTCTTGTTGCCTTTGACATCCCCGCACAGGGTCTATCCCATTTGGGCTTTAGCTTTCCTCACTTCATCTCTGGATGCTCAGACAATGTTTCTCTATTCCTCCGAGTTTACCCATCCTTGCTTCCACCCTCTGCATGCTTCCTTTTTGTGTTTGAGTTTGGCCAGGAGCTCCTCCTTCATCCACGTAGACCTCCTGGTGTTGTTGCCTGACTTGTTATTCATCGGGATCGAGCTCCCCTGATCTTGGAGAAGGTGACTATTAACCATCTATTCTTGGGCCCTTCTCCCCTCCAGGGCCTTCTCCCGTTGGAGTCTTCCAAGCAGATCTCTGAAGAGGCCAAAGTCTGTTCTTTTGAACTCCAGGGTTGTGAGCTTGCTTTTGACCCTCCTCCCTCAGGATCCTGAATTCCACCCTCTCATGGTCACTGCAGCCAAGGCCACCTTTGATCTTCACATCCTTATGAGACCCTCCTTGTTGGTGAGGTCCAGCAGAGCACCTCTCCTTGTTGCCTCCTCTATCACTTGGTGGAGGAAGGCATCACCACTGCACTCCAGGAACCTCCTGGATTGCTTATGTCCTGCTGTTTTGTTCCTCCAGCAGGTATCAGGGTGGTCAAAGTCCCGCATGAGAGCCAGGGCCTGCGAACATGAGGTGGTTTCTATCTGTCTGTCAAGGGTCTCATTCCCCTGTTCTTCCTGACTGGGTGGCCTATATCAGACTTTAATATCACCTTTGTCTGTCCTCTCCTTAATTGAAGACCACAAAGTCTCACTTGGCTCCTCACCCATCCCCAGGCAGAGCTCCATGAGTATCAGAAAATAGCTTATCTCTTTCCCTTTCATTTCCTCTGATGCTCATTTCTTCTCCTACCTCCTCCACTTGGCAGCACAGGTCTTCCATGATGGTGCACCTCCTGCAGGCCTGAGGTACCCCTCTCCTGGCCTCAGAGACAGGCCCCAGGCAGTGCCTGCAGCCTGGGACTTGTAGGGCTGCGTCTGCTGCCTTAGGCTCAGTCTGTGTTGAAGCCTCTACCCTCGAAGAGACAGCTGCTCCAACATCTACTCCAGAAACTATGGCATGTAGCCACCCTATATGAGACTATTAGGGCAGCACAATTTCACTTGAGGCCCCCTCCAGCACCTCCTTCTTCACACCCTTCTGCGCAAACTGCAGCAGCCATTAACTGCCTCTCTTAGCTGTGCTCACAGCACGTTAAACCTATGTATTACAAATTTGAGGGCATCAAGGGATACAGTTGCTCCAAGCATAACTCATAATATAATTTTATATTCTTGGAAACATTAAAGAAAACCTTGCTGCTTAGCTTCACATATGTCTCTTTCTGCTTCCATTACTAGACCTTGTAAAAGGAAAGAGTCCCTTCTTCATGACTGTACATCTGAAAATCCACTGGAAGTGTTCAATTATTTTTGTGCTTAGAACATGGATAAGAGTGAGTTTTCACACCTATACATCATTATGTTAGCAGGAAAGTTGAGAATTCCTTAATTCTAGTCTTTTTTTAAGCATATTTAAAGAAATGCACAAAGGAAAACCTCAAAAAAAATTTTGTTAAGGTGGAATTAATGTAGAGGATACCCAAGAAAAGGCTAGGAAAAGGAACAGTAAAGGATAGTAAAAAAAGCATACAAGGGATAATAAAAAAATGTAAATTAAGGGGAAAAAATGCCTTAAGAAACTGAGATATGATAAAACCTACAAGAAAGCTAAACATCTGGCAAGTTAAACAGAAGTGTCTCCCAAACTAAGTCATCCTTACTTCTGTAGATTTAAGACGCTTTCACCTTCCTTGCTGCCAAATGCAATGTAAAGCATGCTCACTGAAAAACACAGATTGTATGAATTCTTAATTCATTTTTAAATCACGGGATATTTTTCTCTATATAGCTAATAAAGCATACAGATAGGTTTCATCAGTTGAAGTAGGGGACACGCATGAATTCTTCAGTGCTACCTCAAGATATGATAAGACAGCAACTTCCAGATGTTTTTCTTCCAACAGAATATTCATCATGCAGATGATCTCCGGCTTCAGTGCTGAAGGCCTGGCAGTGTGACATTTGTAAAACTTTCGCATGGATCATTGGTGTCCCTCTGACTTCTTTCAGCCCTCTGCCTGGAGCACACTGATAGAGAGGCACTGTCCTGTGTAACAGAGCTGACAGCTGTCATCATCGTCATCATGAATCCCATCGTTACCTCCACTGCTGAGAAGACCAGGTCTCTGGGTGACTGTTATGGGTTTGTGTGGTGCAGGTTTTTTTTGGTAGCAGGGAAGAGGCTGCAGAGGTGGATCCTGTGAGAAGCTGCTGGAAGCGCCCCTGGCTCCAAGTCGGACAGTGACGGTGGTAGCACCTCTGGGAGAACAGATTTAAGAAGGGGAACCTGCAGGGAGTGATGGGATTAGAATGTGAGAGGAACCCCTCTGCAGATCCCGAGGTCAGTGAAGAAGGAGGGGGAGGAGGGGTGCCTGAGGACGCTGATGGCCCTGCAGCCTGTGGTGAGACAGCAGGCTGTCCCCCTGCAGCCCAGGGAGGGGAGTGGGGGAGCAGAGGCCCCCCAGGATGGCCGTGACTCCATGGGAAAACCCGTGCTGGAGCAGTGTGTGACTGGACAGCAGCCCATGGAAAGGACCCATGCCAGGGAAGTTCATGGAGGACTGTGCTCCATGGGAGAGCCCCCCCAGTGGAGCAGGGGATGAGTGAGGAATCCTCCCCCTGAGGAAAGGAGCAGCAGAGGCCATGCGTGGCGAGCTAACCCCAACCCCCATCCCGTGTTCCCCTGTGCCGCCAGGGAGAGGCGGGAGAGAGAACTGGGAGTGGACTTGAGCTAGTGTTATGGGTTTGTGTGGCGCGGTTTTCCTTGGTGGCAGGGGAGGGGGGCTGCAGAGGCGGCCCCTTTAAGAAGTTGCTTGGAAGAATTCGCTACCCCAAAATGTTGGACGCGCGCGTCAAAATGTCAGACCCGCCTCTAGGCAGGGAGTGA
>VYZV01042731.1:31044-42985 GCA_013401275.1 Pandion haliaetus
CCCTGCAGCCCAGGGGGGTGAACGGTGGAGCGGAGGCTCCCGAAGGTGGCCGTAACCCCATGGTAAAAACCGCGCTGAAGCAGTGTGAGACGTGAGAGCAGCCCGCGGAAAGGACCCGCGCCAGGGGAGTTCAGGAAGAACTGAAGCCCGCGGAAAGGATCCATGCCAGGGAAGTTTGTGAGGAACTGATGCCCGTGGAAAGGAACCACATTGGAGAAGTTGGTGAAGGACTGTCTCCCGTGGGAGGGACCCCACGGTGGAGCAGGGGACCAGTGAGTAATCTTCCCCCTGAGGAAAGAATCGGCAGCGACGATGTGTGGCGAGCTGACTCAACCCCAATCCCCAATTTCCCTGTGCCACCGCGGGGAGGAGGTAGAAAGCATCGGGAGTGGAACTGAGCCGGGAAGGCGGGAGGGGTGGGGGGAGGTGTTCTGAGGTTTGGTTTTACTTCCCATTATCCTTGTTTTCTTTTGATTTGTGTAGTAAATTAAATTGATTTTGTTTCTTCCCCAAGTTGAGCCTGTCTTTTGCCCGTGACCCTAAGTGGGCAGTGATCCCTCCCAGTCCTTATCTCAACCCACGAGCCTGCCTTTGGATTTTTTCCTCCCCATCCCACCGTGGCCAGGGGAGGGGGTGGGGAGTGGGCGAGCGGCTGCATGGTGCTTTGTTACCGGCTGGGCTGAAACCATGACAGTGACTTACATAGCTGTTGCCAAGAAGGGAGATTAAGGAGATAGAAAGGCTCTTGGAGACATGGCTGTGGAGACACAGGCTTCATCCTCCTGAGCAAGGGCATTGTCATTCTTCCTCACCTCGCTTCCACCAAGAACAGGCTACTGGCCCCAAAGGCCATAACAGAAGTTCTGAAACATTGCTTCAGGTGTTAGACTTTTTTACTTTTAATTTTCCTTCTATTTTCTTCACATTTTTTTCCATAGAATGCCTACTACTGACATTGTCTACCTTCCTCTTCTGTTTTAATGAGAGTCTGTGCTCCTCTGAGGGGCAAATGGGACTCAGATTTCTCCAGCTGGACAACTGGGCTGTGTTTTTTATCTTGACACCACATAGGATCCAGAAAGTCCACACATGGAAATGGACTGGCAACTGGAGGACACTCAAGTTAATTTGAAATAGCTCAAGTGGCACTAGAAGCCCATGTTCAGGTAACTGAATTAAGCTGTGACATAGGAGAGAATTCAGCTGTAGCTGTAGGTTCTAGTTACTGGTGGGGGGTTGCATGTGAAGCAGTTATGTTTCCTAAATTCCCATTATGATTCATCAAGAAAAGGGATTCACCTTGACCATCAAGTGAGGCCACTATCTGTACCTGTTGCCACTGAGCATCATAAGTTGAGTTCCTACTTCTAGTGAGATGAACATGCATCTCCGCTCTCAGTTTCATCCCACTTAATTTTGAGAAATATTTAACTCACTTATGCACCGGAAGAGTAAAAGATAGGGATGAGGCATACACAATTGGAAGTATGGGAAAGCAGTAACAGAAAAACAGTGGTTAGGTAGACTTGTATTGCCAAATAGGTACAATTTGTTACCTTAAGGTAGGGGCTTACAATTAGAGGGATAAATCTGGGCCATTATTGTGAACTTGGGTAATGATCGGCATATGGAACTGTAAACTTAAATCCTCTGGTAGTCTGTGGGTCTCGCTATGTCAATTATGTTTGTCGTTTCCTTCATGTCTTCAACACAGTTACAATTGGTTCAGTTTCCAGTTCTGCTTTTACAAGGTAATCTAACAAACGCTATGATTCACTAGGGAACCAGGTGGGCTACCTTCATGACATGAAATTATATGACATGGAGTCTTACGGTCATTCTCATGAGGGATTTACTATAGCACAGAACCTCATTGCCGGAGGAGATTAACTTAAATGCTGTCATGAAATGCCTTTATCACACCGGGGGAAATAGTATTAATATAATTGATATCTTCCTGTTGAATATAGAATATGGTTGTTGCAATATATTATCTAACACTTATTAAACCTGAACAAACTGATCTTGTAATTTTGTTTCCTATTGTTTTATTGGTAAAATGGCATGAAATCTGCAATTTCCCTCAGGTGCAGAAACTGAAAGAAGACAGTGTGAAGGTAAAAGCTAGAGTTCAGTTGTAGTACATGGTGGCAGCTGAAATCTAAAGCAACAGAGATTAAGAATCAGTGGTAGCCTGTAGGGAGAAATTATGTGATTAGTGGGACAAACCTCTTAATAATCCATTTTATTTGTTCTTTACTCCACTAAAGGGATATTTTCTGGCATGTGGATGCATACTAAAAGCACACTTACTAATTGCCATAAAAATAAGGAATGTACATGTGTGTGTGCATGCACATGTGTGCATGTTTGCTTATATTTTATATATAAACATAAGAATATAACATCTAATTACATCTAAATGCATTATTTATATATTTATAAATTGATGTCTTTAAATTTATGTTATAAGCATATATGTATTTGTGTGTTATATAACAGAAAGATATTATGATGTCTCTTGGCTATGTATTTATAATATATAAAGTTTAGTTTGATACCACTGATGGATCTCAACATGGCCTCACTGGACTATGGACTACATAACATAAAAAGAGTAGAACCTCTCTTCAAAGGCTTATGATTTCAATAGTCAAGGCAGATAAAGAAAAATGATAGCAAGCGAATAAGAATTTTTAAAGGGAAAAAAAAGAAATAGTGTACTGTGTCCTTATTTACTTTTCACATGGTAACCTCACCGCCCACTCTCCTTTGTCTTGATGCCTCACCAAGTCTGCTGCACAGCCATGATTTATGACAAACATTCTCCTGTTTTATTATCAGCCACGAAGAAACATGGGTGCTCTCTTTCAACACAAGGTGCTCTAAAAACATCAAAAATAAGCAACTTGCTTCGTATATTTGCCCTACATTAAGTTCCCAGCCCTTTCTTTCTGCCCCCTAACAGTGAGCAAATTTCTCTTGTGCCCCTTGCAAGACTCTTATATACAACTGCACTTTTTTATACCTATGTGCTTGGTCACACAGTATTATTATTCTGCACAAATGGTAAGCTTGCAAACCACGTGACCCCAGTATATTTTGCTATAAAATAGATTTATTAAATACAGACTATCCTCTTCTTTTCATTACTAGACATTTAGCCTGTGAAGCAGTCCTTGAAAGGGAAGAGAAAACATATGACAACTAGTAATTTGCAAGAGTTGGATCTGCTTCAGTGAACAATAGCATTACCTGAGATAGACTTGAAGTCCAATAGTGAGCTCATAGGTCAGACAATACCAGACCTCCTTCAAATAAGAGAATGGCTTCTCTCAGGCACTTTGTATTTCTGTAAGTCTGTGTGTCATCTTGCTCAAATAAGTAGAGAGAAGGCAGGAAATATGGAGAACGAGAAACCTGTGGAAAAATACAATAGAGGGAAAAGAAATAATTTAAATCTCTCTAGACCTAACTAATTATGAAGAGAAAAAGACTGATGTCTCCAGTTTAAGTAAATCATTAGTAATTTTCTGCACTAAGAGAAATAGCTGAGTTCACAGAGATGTGATAAAGATTTAAGATCATAAGTGCCTAAGTGCAATGTAAGATATAGTGGGAAACACTCTTAAAAGGCAAATGCAGTGACAAAAACTCCCTATTGCATTTAATATATAATAAATGGGATTGCTCTGAGTTAACCTTTCACCTGTAGATTTCAGGGAAATGGCAAGGATTTTTTTCAGAAGAGTCAGGTAGGGAAGGATAAGAACTAGAAAAGTGATAGTTTAAATTATTCTTCAGGGTATGACATGGATATAATGAAATACCGTAGAGGGTTCTAACTTCCCCATGTAGATATTGTGTATTTGTAACACAAAGGGTCAAGGGTCCTTTAACATTAAAATAAGGAAAAGATGAAGCAGACAGACTTGACATGTGGCTCCTATAATGAAAATGCACCTGATATATCTTTATTAATTCCAGATTTCTTTATCAAGACAGTAAGTACACTCAGTAGAAGCACAATGATGAGAAATGCACTGTCATTGTTAATAAATTAATCATAGAGAAAATGTAAAAAGCACTAAATGGAATTAATGTATCCCCCTACAAAGACAGGTAGGTTGAAACCTACCTAGCTTCTATCACACTTTAAGCATTTCCCGAAAACAACTGAAAGCTAACATGAGTACTCCTGCAAACCGACTCTTCTAAAAATAAAATATTTACTGAAAATTAATTTCAAATAATAGCTTTCTGTGCTATTTACAATATTTTTGTGGATTATTTCTTGTCATTTTTCTTCTATTCAGTCAAGGCAGAGAAGAATACATGTTATACGGACTTTGTCACCAGAGCTCTAACTGGGTGTTTGCATGTCAAAGTGTTGTAGCAATTTGCAGATTGAATTTAATCATTGAGAAAAAAGAAAAAAATCATATGGATTGTATTTTAATTTCCTAAACTGTTCTTGGACATCTTTGAAGCAAAACAAAAAAAAAAGCAAAATTTGGCATATCTATTATCTGTAAGAACTTTTTTGAATAGCTATGTTTCTCAGCAAGCAGATAAACATCCCATCTCTCTAGTATGGGACATATGACAATAATTCCATCTCCAGATGGAAAGGACAGGGTTTCAGCAGCTTATATTTCCAGCCTGTTGCCTTTATAATTTTGTGGGCCCTGATTTGGGAATGCACGTAAATTTATCTTTAAGCATTTGCCTTCATCTCATTAAGCACATGTTTAAGTCCTTTCTTGAAAAGGGATGTTTTCCAGAAGAGAGATCTTGAGTGATGCTATTCTCTGCTTCTGACACTGAATTTAGCCAGTAAGTCCTGCAAGCTGCAATTTAGAAAAAAAAATTCTTACTTTCAAATTAGCTTACTACACCTGGTGAATTTTCTCTCTCTTTTTTTTTTTTTTAAGGGATGAAGGGAATTCATGATACTTGCAATTGTATGTCACATGCTTCCTTCTCTATTCTTGTCTTCTATTGTTCTAATGCTTCCTCTGCTGTTCTCACACAAAGTTTAAATGTTATTGATTCCCTCAGATTTCAAAAAACACAAAGATGAGTTTAGTGAGAACAGACAGTTTTCTTCCTCTTGCTATACATTCACAGAGCTTCTGTTGCCTTTCACAAGAAGGAAAAGAGGTAGTGTTATGTTAAACATCAGACCATTTGCAGCTGCTGAAGGATTTAATAAGGTAGGAGTGCACAAAAAACACAAAGGACAAAGACCTGTTCTGGTCTATATCTAAATCAATGGCAGAACTGAAGTTTGTAAGACTTCATTGACTAAATTCACTACTAGAAGCCCAGCTGCCTGTAATCCCTAATGGGATCTTTGGTACTAAAGGTCACCTGATTCGAGAGTGACAAAATTTTGGCAAATTTTATATAGCATAACGTTTGAGAAACATTAGAGATGAGTAAGAAACACTACAGCTATGTTGTTTGAGGTAAGTTTGACCTAAAAGGCTACTTTTCTTACAAGGAGGTTGTTATATTATTTCCCGTTGTAGGAGAAGATCAGGTTCAAGATCACCTGAGGTACCTGATGTCATGGAAGCACATGCAATCAGATCAAACAGGTGTTAAAAAACAGATTTTATTCCTCAATTAAAAAAAAGTTAGTTTGAACTCCGAAAACATTAGTAAACCACAGGCTCAATGACATAAGGGGAAATGAGTACTACATAGCCAGCTTAAGTATTCTTAACGTTTAGAAGTGAGGACTCAAAATGTGCATATGACTTGCCTAAAAGATGAGGGCTTTCAACCTCAAGGAGTTACCTTGGGCAGTGTCCTGACCCAAGAGGAGACTCCCCAACTGCAGACCCGCTGCTTCAAGGAGGACTGGCTCAAAACGCCCTCCAACGGGGCTCCATTTATACCCTAGTTGAATCTGTCCTGTGGTCATATATGGTCATTTTAGTCCCCATTGGCCCAGGGTCAACTCTTCCATATTCCTGATGTGTGTACCTGGTGACTGTAACATGGCACCACCGTGCGGACTGGGCAGTTCAACTTCCAACCCGCAGCCTCTAGATTTTTTCTCTCTTCCATGGCCAGAGCAGTTTCACTTTCTATCAGGGCAGATGTACCTGCCACACCTGAATATGCGTAAGTCTGTAGCACCTGATGAGGTATGCCCCAGGGTCCCAAGGGAATTGGCTGATGTAATTGCCAAGGCACTCTCCATCATATTTGAAAAATCATGGCAGTCAGGCAAAGTCCCCAGGGACTAGGTAAACATCATACCAAAATTTTAAAAGGGTAAAAAGAATGACCCTGGGAACTACCGATCAGTTAGCCTCACCTCTGGGACCCGTAAGATCATGGAGCGAACCCTCCTGGAAGACATGTCAAAACATATGGAAGACAGGGAGGTCATTATAGACAGGCAACACGGCGTCACCAAGGGCAAATCATGCCTGACTCATCTAGTGGCCTTCTATGATGGAGTGACTGCATCAGTGGACAAGAGAAGAACTACAGATGTCATCTATGTAGAGGTCTGTAAGACCCTTGATATAACCCCTCATAACAATCTTGCTGTTAAATTGGAGAGAAATGGGTTTGACCGATGGACTGTTAAATGGGTAAGGAAATGGCTGGATGGTCACAGCCAAAGAGTTATTGTCAATGGCTCAATATCCAAGTGGAAACCGGTAATGAATGATGTGCCTCAAAAGTCCATACTGGGACCAATACTATTTCATATCTTCATCAGTGCCATGGTCCGTGGGATTGAGTGCACCCTCAGCAAGTTTGCACATGACACCAAACTCAGTGGTGCAGCTGATTCACTAGAGGGAAGGCATGCCATACAGAGGGACCTTGACAGGCTTGAGAAGTAGGCCCATGTGAACCTCATTAAGAGCAGCCCCGCAAGGAATGACTTGGGGATAATGGTGGATGAAAAACTGGATGTGACCTTGCAGTGTGCCCAGAAAACCAGAAACACAGCAAAAACAGAAAACCAGACACCCAGAAAAAATTGTGGGCTGCATAAAAAGAAGCATTTCCAATAGGTTGAGGGAGGTGATTCTCCCTCTACTCTGCTCTCATGAGACCCCACCTGGAGTACTGTATCCAGTTCTGGCGTGTCCTGGTTTTGGATGGGATAGAGTTAATTTTCTCTCTAGCAGCTGGTATAGTGCTATGTTTTGGATTTAGTATGAAAAGAATGTTGATAACACACTGATATTTTCAGTTGTTGCTAAGTAATGTTTTGACTAAGTCAAGGATTTTTCAGCTTCTCATGCCCAGCCAGCAAGAAGGCTGGAGGGGCAAAAGAGTTGGGAGGGGACACAGCCAAGACAGCTGACCCAAAGTGGCCAAAGGGCTATCCCATACCATGTGTGTCATGCGCAGTATATAAACTGAGGGGAGTGGGGGTGGGGGGTTCGCCACTTGGAGACTAAGTGGGCGTCGATCAGCTGGTGGTGAGCAATTGCATTGTGCATCACTTATTTTGTATCTTCCAATTCCTGTATTATTATTATTACTGTCATTTTTGTTATTACAATTATTATTTTCTTCCTTTCTGTCCTATTAAACTGTTCTTATCTGAACTCACGAGGTTTACTCTTTTTTTCTTCCCGGTTCTCTCCCCCATCCCACTGGGAGGGGGGGAGTGAGTGAGCGGCTGCGTGGTGCTTAGTTGCTGACTGGGGTTAAACTACAACATGGTGTCCCCAGGAAAAGACATGGACCTGTTACAGTGGGTCCAGAGGACAGCCATGAAAATGGTCAGAGGGTTGGAACACCTCTCCTGTGAAGAAAAGCCGAGACATTTGGGGTTGTTCAGCCTGGAGAAAAGATGGCTCTGGGGAAACCATATTGCAGCCTTTCAATATGTACAGGGGGTATATAAGAAAGATGAAGAAATTTTACTGAGGCCTATAGTGACAGGACAAGGGGCAACAGTTTTAAGCTGAAAGATGGTAGGCTTAGATTGAACATAAGGAAGACATATTTTTGTGGTGAGACACTGGAATGGGTTTCCCAGAGAGGCTGTGGCTGTCCCATCCCTGGCAGTGTTCAAGGCCAGGTTGGATGGGGCTTTGAGCAACCTGGTCTTGTGAAAGATGTCCCTGCCCATGTCAGGGGAGTTGGACTAGGTGATCTTTAAAGGTACTTTCTGACTCAAACCATTCTATAATTTTATGATTCTATTAAAAGAAAAAAATATATTCTAAGAAGCCAGCCTCTTGCCAGTTCCATACTTTTTTCTGATACTGAATGTGAGTCTAAAGCATAAGTGTGATACCATGCACAAATCTCTTAATCCTTATTGATACAGAGCAACTTGAATCTTGGCAGCACTAGCAGTATCACAGGTTTTCAGAAGCAATGCATGTATTGATGCTACCCTTCAAGGTACTAATTCCTCTTCTTCCCTATGCTCGAAGGCATATTGTGCAGTGAAAGTAATGTCATCTGCTAAAAAGCAGCTCACCTGTATGAAACCATAATACACTAAAATAAAATTAATCCAAGCCTTGTTACACTGTAGAATAGGTAAAACATCTGGACGATTAACTACAATGGCGGGGTAAGGATATGAACTTCATTTCAGGATAGTGAGGATGAGCCTGATTAAATGATAAAGGACACACACAAGTGGAGCTCTAATCCTTATTTCACAAATCACACTTCAACACTCTTACTCATTTATTTACTTGCATTGCCGATAATCTGGCTTAGTATTTTATCACTCTACTGCATTCCCTTTCAAATCAATTACTTTGAATTACAATCTCATCAAGCAATATGATGCCTGATAGTGTACACATGCTTCATCAATAGAGAGTGAAGATGATGTCACTCTAAAGCCAAGCTCTCCTGTGCGTAATCTCTGCAGCTGGCAGCCTCAGACCACTCAGGTGAGCTACTGATATGTGTGGAGCTTTCCTTCTGATTGAAGCATGCCTCATAATATTTGAAGTCCTCTGATTTTCTGGAAAGTTTAGTTTGAGGTCTACCTATGATCCAGTACGACTGCCTGAAATACAATGTGTGAAGATCAAATGATCACAGTAAGATTAGATTTGTGAGCTTCTTCAAACAGTGCTGATCCTTTGTGAATGTTGACTTATTTGCTATTTCTGAAGAGCTTTGGTGCTCTATGGTTCTGTTCCTTACACAGGCTACAAGTGAAAAATATATATACTAACCTCCAAAAGGTTAATTCCTTCAAAAGGGTGAATGCAAGGCTGCATTTGCTTTTTTTATTCTTTCAGTAAAATGGATACAGAAGTTTGTTATGGGAGCCATTCAGGAAATGTGAGCTACAGGACCTTCATTCTGCAAAACCACACACCACTATCACCTACCTGGAAGGTGTTGGTTCTTTATAATTTGTTCTTTATTGCACCTACAAAGCACTAGTGGAGTTTACACAGTTTGAAAGAAATAGTTACACATATCAATGAAATAACTTGATCATTGATTATATATTACATTTCTTCTAATAAATCATATATGAATGGTTAATGAAAACAGAAGTTATGCATATGCGCACATAAAATTTATCTTCTGCCATTCGTGTTTTTTATATATATAAAAAATAAGATCTTAACACCCTTCACAGTTCGATTTGAGCACCTTTGTGTATACTGAACAGAAGCAGAAAGCTTCACGAATTTGCTGGTGGACTGATATTTCTGAGGTCAAAATCCTGTTAGGCTATTGTATTTTTAAGTGCCATTTGGTACTGGCTCAGGAAAAAAAATATTTTTGCCACTTATGAAATGAATTTTATAATTCATGGTTGGATGATGCAGCAAAAATTACTCATTGATTAAAAAATTCTTAATCATTTCTTAACCACCCTGACTGCAAAGGAGAAATAAACACCCCTGCATGCACCAAGTGTTTCTGAGCCAGGTCAAATACTCTGACAACATCCTGGCTTATGTTAGCAAGTGAATTTGCTCTAACACCTTAAACTATTCATTTCTACAGAAATTATATTTACATGCATAGTTTGCTTCCTAAAACTACCTGTGGAAATCCTTACTGATGGGCTATCTCAGTCCATAATTAAGGATTTCTACAGATTAGGTTTTAGGGAATCTTCTGTTAAGCAGAGGGTGTAACGTCAAGTGTCCATCATCAGCCATTTTTTGATGACTCAGAATTTATTTAATTTCCTAGAGCTTTACTTAATACAATTCTCAATGCATCAATTTTATTTTATTTGGCAATCTTTTTTTCTAATTTTATCCGAAAGTAATATAAAACAATTAATTCTGCTGTTTGGAAATTTCCCTCCAAATTTAAAGTAGGCTTAAATCCTAGTTGGAGTAATATTGGAAGAGCAAATTCACCTGCAGCCAGGATATTATAAAGGAGTATATTTAAGATCAACCCATAATGAATTAATTCACCCCAGTGATTAAATACCTAGCTAGTGCTAACTTACACAAATATAAAACTTATAATTTGTTAAGATGTTGTAGCATTAAAACAATACAGAGTTGGATGCAGGACTATGTTCATGTTCACATAGAGATAAATACATATGCGCTGCAGAACTAAATATTTAACAGAATTTTATGAATTAATTTCTTGTGTATCTTTACTGCTTCGTCTGTTCTGCTCCTGATGTCCCATCAAACCCAAGTTTTATTTCAACATTCTTAATCCTTAAATTGCTTCAAACTGATTCTTTTGTTGTTGTTGTTGTTGTTGTTATTGTTAAATCAAATTGCCATAAAAATGTTTCCTCCTTCTCCTCAGATTTGGCATTTCTTCTCTGAAGCAATTGGGCTAGAGGCCAAGGCTGTAGAAGAATCAGTCCTGGATCAGTAACAAGTTTTTATACACAAACACACTGTGATTTTAAAGTCTGTTATCACATTTCTCTACAGAACTAGAAATGGGAGCTTCCTTTCTTGGAAATGAGAAATTCCTATTTTCCCACTGGGGTGCCCAGCCCCTCTTTGATATTCCAAAAAGACATAGGAAAACAGATGTTTAAAACCACTATGTCTTTTTTATGAACAAAAATAGGCTTCATAACATGAATTTTTTTAAAAAAACTTTTATTTTAATTTACCCCCCAAAATGTGGTTATTTATCTTCAACACATAAATATTTTTATTAAAATCCTATTGTGAAACCCCATAATATTCATGTTCTACAGCCTCTGTGTCTTTATAGTCTAAAGTATCTGGTTAGATTCCTTTACATATTTTTCCCTTTTGATGGGAGAAATGCAGATTTCAGGATGGTTACTACTGCATCACAATCTGACTAGATATTTTTGCCCACAAAGTAGAAAAACAGAATGATGCTGCTGACATACAGGTTCCATGAGACACCTATAGCATGTTTCATTGAAAAAAACATTTAGTTTTTTCATTGGAATATTTTGACACTAGACATGGCAGTTGGGATAGAAAACTTCATTTTTTTCAGAAAATTGAACTTTTTTTTGGTAATAACTTTCAGTTAGCAGATAATTCAATATTCCAGTAGGGATGTTGGTGGTAATCCAGAAAACATTTTAATCAGCCCTCATCATTATTCAGTTCTTTTTATTATTACTGGAGATTTCAGTAGTGCCCATGTACCTGGGAAATGGGAGAGAACTTCAGTCTCTTGAAGCCTGACAAAGGACAGCTATAGTTTTCCAGAACTGATTATGGTGTGCTATGGGTTTATGCCATTTATGTTTTCATTTTGTTTTGCTATGAAAAAATGATTTTATATGGNTTTGCTTTTCCTAACTTTCTCAGCCAAGCTATACTACTTTACATTGCATTAAGATAGCTTTTCATGTTTAATATCCTTGTGGGGGAGGCTGAATGAAGAGAAGGAAAAATTGCCCATGCTTAATAATATTAGCATTTAAGTGTCCCACTAGACTTTGAAATTTGCACCTCATTAAAGCAAAGATTTTGCTTGAAGGACAGAT